>JAAOEG020000030.1:4779200-4791285 GCA_011763625.2 Papilio bianor | reverse complement strand
GGACAGAGAAAGCGACTTTGTTTTATACTATGTAGTGATACTACATATAACATTTAGCTGTCATCTGCGTTTTTGTTATACCGTGTTTTACAGTGACTTATATTATTTTGACGTTTTATGTCACGTCACAGGAACGCGGTCAAACGAGATAAAGAATATCCTTTGTTCGTATTCTGGTTTTAAGCTACTACTAGCCCTACTTATCCCACCTCCCAACCCCAATTTTCAGCTACATCGTACAGCCGTTCTTTAGTTATAAATAGAGTAAATAACACGACTTCCTTTTATAATTACTCGATTTCCTATAATTAAAGAGCATAGCTTATTAGTGTATGTTTTTTTCGTTCATGGAAGTTCATTAAATTTATACATATATGAGGTTACTATAAGAGTTGAATCATTTAAATACCTGAATTTCTTGTTCGTAAAATATAGACTCTACATCATCTTAAATAGACATAAAACGAAGCCAACTTCGTATTAGGAACAAAACAGACACGGATTTATAAAAGAAACCAGTGTCATGTTTCCGCAATATATTATCTGGAATTCATAACGCTATATTGCTCGGGCGAAGTGGCCACATATGCGTCTAATAATGCTATATTGGGCACGAATATTGTACATCAAATCTGTCCCAAACATAAAAGAGAAGACAACTTTACCGTATAATTTAAACATGACTGTTTTAATATAAAAATAGAATTGCTTCATTCGTGTTTAGAGAAGTTTCTAAGAAGTCTCAAAGTGGTTATATTTATGTATGCATTTGCCTTTCAAGTTACGATCAAGTTATAATATTTAAATATCCGTAACGTAAAGGGTGAAGCCCTTCGCCCTTTTTGTTATTGGGTCCATTTAGAATAACCAATAAAACTTTGTCTTTTACAATTGAATTACTCTACCATACCAAATTGTTTTAAATATTTCAAAGGTTACTTTATAACGGTTCTATTCAGAGTGTTTAAATGGTCACTAAAGGCCACCCTAAGTGCATGTTTTTTTTATTTTTATATTTGCATATTTTTGTTAATTTACGGGGATTTGAACTCTTAGCCACGGGATCGGAAATATGTACCCTTAACCATTAGGTTACTGGTACCTATTTGTTATTGGCGCTTATAGTGTAATGTGAGGAATTTAACCTAAATGGCTATTATGTTACTGTAACTGTTGACTTTGAATGCAAGATATATATACTGTGAGTATAAAAGATGAATTAGGAATGGAAAGAAATCAAAGGAAAATGGAGCTTCTATTTGAATATAACATAAAGGACAGATATAATAAAATCTATCTACATATATTTTAGGCGATTGTTCACATCTAAATCTCTGTTTGGTGTCTAACAAGCGGCCTACTGCAAGTTACGGCGCAATAAAACCCACTTGCCCATTATATAAAATGACTTATTTTAAACGGCGTTTTGACTTCGCTAAAGTGGAAGATATCTCTTTAATATGTAATAGCCACCATATTTCTTATTACATGACTAAAATATATTTAACATTATTAAGTGAATCATACATACATCAAAAGTGTCCATAGATATTTTACGTATCAATTATATAGCAAGTAATAATGCTAACCAATTCTAGTATTATAGATTGTTTTCTTACTTCCATATAAACTAAGAACTATAAATAACTAAGAAGGTTCAATAGAAATATTGAAAAGTTAATATGTAATCCTCAATTGTAACGATACTCTAAAACAGACTGTTTAAACGATATGCAATGCAACAAGTAACAATATTTAAAAAAAACATTTGCAAATTGACTGAAAAGAAAAAATCAGCGATAACAACAGCGACATCTATGGTACCAAAATGTAATTCGAAGAATTAGAAACATCATTTATAATGCATCTTACTTAATACAATATTCAATTGTGTGTGGTCTTTCTACTGAACATTCACACATAAAACTGAAGTTAAATCGTCTATGTAAGCTCTTTAGAAATAATTTTTGCAATTCCATTACCGGCCTCATAAGCTGTTGAGAGAGCTCCCACAAAATTAAAATCCATTAATTCTAAATGTAAGCATTACGGACTTAAACCGCAATCATGGAAATGCTGGGTTTCAACAGCAAAATCATTTATCGATGAAGCTTAGATTAATCAGGATTTAATATTGCGAAACATTTTGAATTATGCGTAGTAATTAATTAATGTGATATTATTAAAACAACTTTATTTAATTACAAATAGTTATAATACTTTTTGGTAATGATTACATTTGTGTGTAAAATACAACTAATGGTCGCAATTATAAATGACTATCTGTCGCCCGCGACTCCATCCGCGCGGATTTTAAAAAACTTAATTAGTAGCTTGTGTAGTCTTCCAGAATTCTACATCTGTGCCGAATAACATTGAGACCCATTGAGCCGTTCAGGGCATACCTTATAACAAAAATCCATCCATAAATCAAAATATTCATATCTATAATATAAATAAGATATTTTAGAACCGTTCGTAAACCGTAGAGTTCCTTTTAGTCCACTGTGATATTGGTGATTAATAATAAAAAATAAACAAATATACAAACAATAAATTCTTTATAATTCACTCATTTAGACAATTTGGTTGGCTCCTGATCTAGTGTGTCAGGAGCCAATATGTTCCCCTTATCATTAAATCCACATTAAATTTTGTGTCACAAAAGAAAAAAATGATTTTTTTAATTACAATTTGTTATCTAGCTCGAGTAAGCTAAACTATAATACGGTGATTACTTAGGTATTTTAGGTTTTTACGAAAATAAAGAAGAATAAAAAGAAATATAAAGTGTCTTTTAATGTAATGATTTAATTTCCTCAATGTTATTTTTATAATGAACATTTTTATTGTTCGCTGTAAACGATACTTTTGTTTAACATTACGTAATACATTTCCCCAAAGTCCGCACATCTAATTTCCTCCAGTCAGATTACGAGTTGAGATAATGCGCCGACTTTTCGGATGAATAGCATTTTTATGTCACTGGAATACGAAGATAGCTGTGATACACAAGAAAATTGGACGATAAACGACCGACAATATTTCATACGTAAATTGGTCATTGTGTTATAAATATATATACTTTTGTATGAATTATAATTGCCTTACTGCGGTTTTCTACTGCGAAACACAACAAACGCCAATAATAAAAATAATGTTGCTTGTTTTTTTATCGAGAGCGAGAAGAATGACTTCTTTAGGGGACAGGCGTGCAAACTCCCGGTTATATACATAAGTATGTAGATTAAATATACGGTTACGGTTTAACAAAATTTAAAAACATAATTTAAACAAAAATCAAATCAAAAAAATCAAATTTGATCCTTTACTGTTCTGTTCTTCTTTACTCTCCTTCTCTTTCTACTTCTTTCCCTCCTTCTTTACTCTTGACCCTAGAACTGTTATATTTTTGGAGTTCCTAGCAGTTAATTCACGTTATAGGGGAAAACAATTCTAACTATTGCAGTATTATAAATTGAAAAAAATCGTGATGACTAAATTGCAAGGAGTTAGTGTCTACCAATTGTGTCGACTTAAAATTGGAATTGAACATCACTAGACTTGCCTACAAGATCTCAAACATCCATGTGAACCGTTTATAGAACAATTTTGGATGCAAATACGTTGCCAAGTCTATGTCTTTATAAAGCAATTCAATTTAAAAGCAATCTTGGACCCGACGTCCACTGCACTAAGACTAGAAATAAAAGAAAGATATCTCATGCTTAAATTATACGTAACATTTCTAAAAATATTAAAAAAGTAGCAATCATGAAACGCACAACATAATACACAATTTCTAAGTAACGCCTTAAGTCCTGATTTATTTTAAATTTCTTATCACATTAATCGTATTTAATTTTACTGTATTGTTAAATTTCAATGAAGACATCTGTAACTTTGGTTGTTCATATCGATGACGAGTCTCACTCAACAAATGTATCCTGGGTTGAAAAATGGCATCTTAACCAACTTCTAAACCAAAAAAACGTTTTAGATTTCGTTAACGGCTTACTTTTGTTGTAGTTAAAACAAAGGAGACACGATCCAATGTTACACGATATTCCATTTAAAACTTTATTTCTGTAAGGCCTGATAACACATTCTTATTACAGACTAGCTTTCGCCCGCGACTTTGTCCGCGCGGTAAAAAGAAAAACTTAGTAGATTTTTACTGATTATTGATTTTTGACCAAATTTACTATTATCAAATTTTAATTAATCATATACAATATTACGTTTAGCTGTCATTTGTGTTTTGTTATTCCGTGAAATTCGTTTTTGTAATACCACGTCTTATAGTGACTGACTGTTTATTTTGACGAAACCATAGAAAGTAGTAAAAAGGGGGGGGGGGGTAAAAAGTATCCTATGCCCGTCTCCTGGTTTTAAGCTACCTCTCCACCAATTTTCAGCCAGATCGGTACACCCGTTTTTGAGTTGTAAATAGTGTAACTAACACGACTTTCTTTTATATATATAGATTGGCTCCTAGCATCACTGTGTGTGCGGCAATTGTTTCGTAAATATCCAAACGTACAAGAAGTTATGTTTGAAATAAGCAACATAGTATGTAATGGGCTGGTGCAGGCGTTTGCAGTGTACGATACTTCACACAAAATGTGTTACAGTGATCCCGCAGGATTTATGCAACGCGCTGCGGCGCGCCCTAACGTTCTGCGCCATTAAGACTTAATTCACAAAACAATGGTTTCTTAAGGTATATTTATTTTATTTTACTATCAAAACTTCGTAATGAGATACCATAATGTGAATGCCATGAATAAAGCGCAACTAGCCTATTGGGTACGAGTTACAGACTAGCGAAGGTTTTCAAAGAAATTTTTAAAATAAGGATACGGCTATGTATTTTAACAGACAGACGTGAAGTGAAAGCAATTCCGCAATTTCGTCTGATGAGTGTGCATTCCAGAGGCCTAAATTCATCCTTTTCAACCTCCCTCTTTTAGGTATTGACGGGAATGGATGGGAATGGGAGTGGATTTTTCGGCGGATAGGATGGAGAATACGCAAAGAAATGGGGAAATATTCTCTATCCGAGAATTAATTTAGGCAACGCAACTTAAATTGTGGATGTCTACGCGATTACTTCGCTATTTCGACGATTTCAGGTGACTGTTGTTTGCCAACTTCTAATATAAAAAAATATATCTAATCGTAAGAAAATCTTTAAGACTACTGTTCACTACAGCTACATAAAACGTAAAAAATACAAGCTAGTTATTATAAATAAAGTACGGAAAAAATCGTTTTTAAATTGGTGTAGCACGTAAGCCCCGTCACTTGGTGGTTAGTTAAGTTAAAGTTATATCCGCAGACGTCTACATCGTGAGCTGAGCTTAGCAGCAGGCAAAGGCTACTAAATTAAACAGTCACAAGCTTAGATCTTTCTTTCTCCTAAATCTTCAGATATTAGATTGTATAGTTTGAAGGTTGGACGCTACAAAATTAGAAGTCGTAGGTAGCTCTAAGATTTAAATTTCATATAAATTTTTACATTTATTCATTTAATTTTATAAAATGTCAGTGACAAAAGTGAAATTGCTACTTCAGATTCGAGTTTAACAGCAATTTTTTGAGAGGTATTTCAGTTACATAATATATACATTTTTTATGTTATGAGATAGACATAGACGTCCGCAATATTAGTAGCGTTACCTTATGTGGTCGTGGTATTGCATAGGAAGGGCTGGCCCATTCATAAAACAGATGTTATTGTTGCTGGCGCCTACAAATGTTATATTAAAATACTAGTTGTCGCCCGTGACACCGTCCACGCGTAAATTTTCTAAAATAAATATTTTTTTCTGAAATAACCGCCTAAGTTACTCCTTATTGCATCAGCTACCTGCCAATAAAAGTCCCGTCAAAATCGGTCCAGCCATTTCAGAGATTAGCCGGAACAACCAGACGGACATACAGAAGACACTCCAATTTTATTATATGTATAGATGATTTATTCATATTATTTAGAACCTAAGACTGCGCCAATAATCCGAAAAGAAAAATTCATTTCATAACAGTTGTTTTTTTAAGAAAATAATGTCTGAGTTAATTTTTTTTCCCTCGATTTAATAAATAAAAAATAAAATTAAATTTAGGTACTTATTTTAAACTCGAGTTGTTATTGTAATGAATATGTGTTTGGAAAACATAGTGCATTTAAATGACAAAGTTCCGTAAATTATATTTTAACACGAAATGAATTTTGCTAAAAGCTTTTTATAGTGACGTTCAATAGTAATCAAAGGGCGATGTCACGCGGAAATATGATTAATGCACAGCGATCCACCTTCTTTCTATAAAACCGCCTAATGGTGTCGTTTTGATGAAACAATATTAGTTAGTTCCAATTACTATTTACATGTTGGCGAGGTCAATTCATTTTACGTTTACATCAGTCTTAGTGATTCATTACATATTACATCAGATTTAGTGATAATAAAGTTTAGATATATGTACATAATTAAATCTATTATATCTATTTACCTATAAAACTGATTTTTGAAATTCTTTTAGCTTTTAGCATTTACCGGCTGTTAATGAAAGTTTAAGCCTCGGAAAGAGAAAAGGGATGCCTTTCAAATGTTTTAAACAACAGCCATCTATTATATTATTGTTAAAATTATCTGTAAAGATTTTGTACAGCAGAATATGAGTTGGGCTCCATTCATTTCCTAAAAAACGTATTAAACAATAGCTGACAAAAAATGCTGTTGTTTGTAGTCTATGGCGGGGCAGCGGGGCATACGAAACGAAAATTCAATGCCATAAAGGCCCTCAAAACCATTGTTGTCGCAGACAGTTAATTTAAATTCCCCGTTTGTGAAAGGAAACAGTGGAAAATGTGAAAAATAGGCGTTACAAGCCCATTGTCAGATTGCTCTGGGCAGCTACAAAATAGATTTCCCTTTTCTTTTATTCAGCTAACCGTAATGACGGGATTTTTATAACCTATAAAATTAATAAGAAATACAAATTGAAGTAAATAATTTAACAGAATAATTGTGTACTCAACTTTGTTTTTATTCTCTTACAGATAATATTATACTAGTATTACCTACCATAGATTCACTCTTTTAAAAAAGACATCTTTGGAAAATACGATCCGATTATAAAATTAAAATATATGGGTAAAATACTAATACTTTAAGCTGTTAAAGGAAAAAGATATATAAGATATAAATATATATATAAGATATATATATATATATATATATAATATATATATAGGACTATTGTAGTAGTCTATTGTATTGCATATTATGTAAAATTTGACTTGTTTACCTTAACAGAATGGTTATGCCTTTAATATAAAGTATACATTCATAATTAATGCGTCAGAATTAACACAATCAGTTCAGATAACGATTTCAACTAGGCTCGAAGCATCATCACACATAATTATTTAATTTCTACGTTTGTTTAAAAGTATTTAAAGACTTAAACCGTTGCCTAATTTTATTTACTGTATATGACATTCAATTGTTTTATCAGAAGAATTATTTATCTATAAATATAATAAAATTGGAGTGTCTGTTTGTAACATAACATTTTTTGCTACGTGTGTATGAATATATATATATATATATACGGTACATACACCAAAACAACATTTATTAAAAATTTTGTCTGTCTGTCTGTCTGTTTGTTCCGGCTAATCTCTGGAATGGCTGGACCGATTTTGACGGGACTTTTTTGGCAGATAGCTGATGTAGTAAGAATTAACTTAGACCATGTTTATTTTTGAAAAATCTTTTATTTTAGAAAAAGAACGCGCGGACGAAGTCGCGTGCGACAGATAGTCTAGAATATAATTATAAAGAGGAAAGATTCATCGATAATTAGGCTCGGAAACTACTGAACCGTTTTAAAAAATCTCTCTTTCACTGTTGGGAAGCTACACTGTTAATTCCGTGCGGTACAGGCTATGTTTTTTTTAATTATGATTTCATTTTTAATTCTGCGCCGACGAAGTCACGGTAAAATTGTAGTGCTTCATAAAAATAAATACATAATGTAATACTAAAAATTATCTCAAAATAGAAATTATTATTTGCAATTTTATTAAATATCATCAAATATTAGATAAAATAAAAATATTGAAATCGGAAATAAAAATTACTTTAGTCGTTTTATTAAATTAAAAAAATTAGCCTTGTTTGGCCTCGTTTAAATGTGGTATAAATAAAATAATTATATAAACATAATCTTGATTACATCATCACACCAAAGACGTCAATTGGTTTAACATTTCGACCTAAAATCGCCAAAAAGATTAGCAACAGTATTTTTTTATTTAAGGATTGGTTAATTACATTACTCATAAATAATTGACCTATCATTAAAGCGATCGGGATTGTATTGTTCCTACCTATATACAATATTAAATAAAACCCACCTTTATTCCTGAGGAGGTCCACTATATTTACCGCTCTCGAGGGAAATTCACTCTGTTTACAATATTGTTGGTGTTTCCAATCTAGCCATTACGGTACAAGCTTTACGACCAATATTTCTTTATAAATTTCACTTTGATTTATTTTCTCATCAAATTAATAAAAATTAAACCTTAATAACGTATTATTGTGTTTATTTTTGCTTTCCGTGTATCTTTTTACAAGTAAGAAAAAGGTAGTACTTTTACCGTACGAGTAAATGACGTATAAAAAATAAATGTAATATTTCCTATTACGTGACGTCACATTACATTTAAATAACACAATATATATACAAAAATAAAAATAAATATATATAAAACATAATAAAGTTAATCATTTTTGCTTACATTTTTAACACTAAATAATAAACAAAATTTAATCCACCAGTACCGCGGTTGAAAACGATTCTGTAATCATATTTCAAAAGTCGGTTTGATGAAAATCTTTCTGAAGGCTTTGTGTCAGATTTGATAGATTAAAATTTTTCAGACGTTACAACATAATCTTTTTAATCATTGCTTTCTCCTGAGACTACGGTCTTGTAAAGAAATCTGTAATTTCGGACAATAAGGAGATAAAAATAAGCAACATTATTTTTTCTGGTTGAAATATTTCTTTGAATAAAAGATGCTTGTCTATGAAATATTAGTTTAGCTACTAGCTTACTAAACATAGTCCAGTCAATACATCTTTATCGTAAACCAAATTTCAATATGAATATTCAAAATGTATATTTTTTAAATATTTGATTTACTTTTGCCGCAAAGAAGAGTAAAAAGACAGAAAAACGTACGATAAAGCGGCTGTATCTCTAATAAAACCACGCCAACAAATCTTCAAAAAGAAAGGAACATCCGTTGCCCCTACTATTGTTTCCTCGTCTTATTTTGCGTAAATATTTAATAAACAATTAAATTTTTGATGTACATTAAATATTTAAAACATTTTGTTTATAATCTGAGAAGTAAAATTCTTCATTGATTTGACTTCCTTGAATACCCTATAATTGTAAACAAGTCACCAATTCCACGAAGATGGGCCTTTATAAATACTAATTGCCTCAGGGGATAATGAGAACAATGAAATATTAATACTGTATTCGGACAAGTTATAAAAGATACACAATTTCACTTTCAAGAATTTGAGCAAACTCACTTTTAAATTAAAACTTTTTCAATAAGTTGTTTATTGTTTGTGTCTATTTTCTGTCCCTTTCTTGGTTGACTCGTTGAACATAGTAATTATAAAAGTAATAATATTGCAATATAGCCGCTGGGTTTGCTCGCGTGTTCGTCAGCGTGGAATCAAAATAATAAAACAAAGTCTTTGATACTCTCACATTCATCGGTTACCGTACAGTAAAAATTATGTCAAAGTCGTCAATAATAATAAATACCTTAATTAAAAGGAATAAACGCAGATTTGCGGACAGACAGACAAAAATAAAACAAAATGATTTTTCGGTATAAAAAACGCAAAGCATTATTATGTATATAAAATTACATTGAGATTTCTTCGATATTTCATGCAGACACTTAAATTTTGTTGCAATTAGTGTACTGCTTGTTAATTAGTACTGAATAAATTATATCTAATTTCGTTTCTTCATTTGTGCTATAAGGAAACATAGCTAATAATAAAAAAAAATCAAAATGCGCTTGGTTCTGGTTTCGAAAGTAGGGGCTAAACTCATCATTGAAGGATTTGCGAATGTTACGGTCGCAATTTGTTTCGAAATCTAAAATTGTCTACATCTTATTTAAACGTTTCTTTATCTCAAACCTTCTAGACATGTTATTTGTTTCAAAACAATTTAATTCCTTTAAAATTCCCATACAATTAAACCTGGTAGAATAATTCAATTTATGTTTTAGTGTCTTTTTTTGTACAGACTGTTGGATTGTTCAATTATTTTGTTACTTTTTTATATGTTTACTTCGAA
This sequence comes from Papilio bianor, assembly GCA_011763625.2. Taxonomy (NCBI): domain Eukaryota; kingdom Metazoa; phylum Arthropoda; class Insecta; order Lepidoptera; family Papilionidae; genus Papilio; species Papilio bianor. Next base: position 4,780,878 of record JAAOEG020000030.1, on the reverse strand, counting down.
TGTTGATGAACAGAATAGAGCGAACATTTCCTCATCGCTGGTTTACACATGGACACCTCGCCAACTCAATTTTTACAAACATGAGCACTTCGTTTCCAATAATATGTTGTTGTTTACCGTATAAACGCGATTGGATTAGTTGAGAAAGTTTGCTGGCAAACATTCAAAGGAAACAACAATTTTGTGAATTGCATTTTAGTTTCAAATTGGTAACAATAAACACGGTTATCGGCACACGTCAAAACGTCAAACGCAACGTATGAGCAGGCTTTATCGCATCTTCTAGGGTATTTGTTGGCACGAGCACGAAGCACGAAGATCGCCTTTTGATGCCTTTTAACCCTGGTAATAAGGAATTGCGTTTCGAGTGGTATTGAAATATAATAAATGGAGAAAAAGTAATTTTAAATTTTAAATATGTTTTTTAAGTTATGTATAACTACAACATTTTATGGTTTATTTGTTACTAACTGTCGCCCGCGACTCCGTCCGCGCGGTATTTAAAAAGTCTAAATTAGTAGCCTTTGTGTTCTTTCAGGCTATCTACATGTGTGCCAAATTTCTAAAAGAATGTAGAATCATTGGAAAATTATCGAGTAAATAACAAAAAACTACGTATCTTTCGGGCACCGTAACCTTTTCCGGGATCTAAAGTAGTCTATGTGTTCTTCCAGACTATCATATACATCTACATATGCCAAATTTTATCGAGATTCGTTCTGCCATTAAGACTACAAACTCTAACAAACATCCTTCCATCCATCCATCTAAACTTTCCCATTTGTAATATTATTAGGATTAGGATTGATTTATCGAAGTAATCTGTTGTCATGGCACCTCACTTAAGTATTAGCATGTGTTTGCTAACGACACATGACAGATGTTGGCTAGGACTGGGCAGTGGGAACTAACGGTAATAGAACTTCTTATGGCTTTATATAACAATATCAAGTTTAAATGAACAATAAGCAATATTTTGTAACATTAAAATTATAAATAAAAGATGTTTTGAAATAATAAATACATCGATAAAACATTTTTCTGGCTTTTCCATGTTCTCGAAATCAATTAAGGTAAGAAAAGTTCCGCGAATCCTATTAAAATATGTAAGAAAACTTTTAAACAGAAGGAATCCTTAAGAATGTCAAATCTACAGTTTTAATAAGAAATATTTTTTGCTTACAATCAGAAAGTATCGGTAGATTACTTTGCAGTGACGTAATACAAAGGAACTTTATAACAATAGCAACTGAAAAGTTCCAAATAATTAGTTAATCGAATGATATTTAAGCTAACGCTTAAGATATTTGAAATCCAGGTGAATCCATAAGCATGTTGAGGTTACTAAGTGCTACACTTAGTAATCAAAATTGTATTAAATTCAAATCAGTAATAGCACGCGTCTAACTTTAATAATTTGCATATAAATAAGTATTATAATATTAAGTATGATTTTCAATGCTGGTTCTGTTAAACGTAGTATTTATCCAAAGATCGACAATGACAGTTAAAAAATTATAACAATTGAACTTCGTCATCATCAGCTCACTATACGACCCGTCAGAGTTATGTTCTAAGACCCAAGCTAAGTCAAGGGTGAATAGGCTATAGTTAACAACGCTCGCCCAATGTGGATTAACTTCACACATATTCTATTCCTTCGCCGATATGTGCAGGT
>JAAOEG020000030.1:4667592-4677913 GCA_011763625.2 Papilio bianor | reverse complement strand
CTACCCGCGTAAACCACCATTAAAAACGAATCACCCTCAATGAACAGCAATGCTTTGAAATTACCTAGTTATGATAACTTAATTTGTAGAAATGGTAAATAGTTTTAAAAGATTAGAAAAATGAAGTAATGTAAGCTGAAAATATGACAGTTATAATTCTAGTTATACGTGTATGTAGCAGATACGAACACGTACATGATCTTCATCAGACAATAGACGATTATTCTGAAACATTGCGGTACATAATTAATAAATTTTCCTGTCTTTTTCTTTTGAGAAATTTCTTGAAAACTCAGTAAAAGACTTTATCAATTTCAATAAGGTCAAAAGACAATATTATTTTACATGTTATAAAACATGATGACTGATCATTGAACATCTATTTGATGTTTAACACCCAGAAATCCGTGGAGCACGCCGCGCCGCGACAAACCGGATCGTATTGGACAATATTTACCCTCCTACCCGTCTAAATGAGTATTTGTTTTTGCGTTTGCGCGATCACTAATAGTTTTTAAAAGCGCGTGCTACGAATGCACCATGTGTGAAGTGCGCATGAGCCTCGAGTGCATCGCTTGGGAGGCTCGACTGGTTATTAATTTTATGGTGTCGATGGCCGCACGCACCTGGCGTGGCGCGGCGGTCACTGCGCTGCGCCTGCGGTCCCCGCGCGCCTCCCGCACGCCGCCCGCGCTCTCGCACCAGGAATCAATCACATATTTTTGTAATTCCAATGCCGTGTTTACTGCAAACCCGTTAAAACGTTTAACGATTGACGTCACTCAACTATTTTTTTTACGTAATCCGAGTTCGTTCTACGAGCTTGATTGTATATAATCTACGGCCAGTAATTATGTTGTCTCCGTAATAAAGAATTTGTCGAGACGACGGTTTTATTTTTTAATAGTTGTAGCTGAATAGTTGACAATAGTTGTTACATGATCACCTGACGTTAAGTATGTGGACGGCATTCCCCTCCTAATCGAACAGGTTGTGGGCTGCACGAGCATTACAATGTAAATGGCACATCGATGTACAGGTGTCGCGGGGAACATGAATTTGTCCACAGATTCTAATACAGTCGCCTTTAATCCGTAACACACCTATTGCTGTATTGCTATGGTGTCGCCGGACTTGATATTTAAATGACACAGCATTGGAGAACGTAAGTGAAAATTGTTATAAACTTAGGTATTCCAGCGATTGGCAAATCGGCACCGACTCGAACGAGACAATCGGGCGACAGCACTTTGTTGGTATTATTGCATTTTAAGTATACTGAGTTGAATTGCTTCTATTTAAAGTTTCAATGTCATGCTGAGATATGGATTTTGGGCGATAGATGGCGTGTTTACTTTATAAGATAGCGATGTATAGATTCGCGGGAAATGATGGACCTCGCAGAATAACATGTAATTAAATGACTTTGCCTTACTATACAAAGTTTTATTTTACCAACCTAGACGTTTTTGAGACTGCTTTACAGTAAGATAACATAATCTTTTCGGCTTTAGCTGCCTTTAGAACATGCCTCGTCGTATGGTGAATTTATACTTTATATTATATAAAATCATACTTATTAATTAGAATGTATATAGATTGTAACATAAAAAAAATACACTGAAACGAAAATGATAATCGCCGAGTGCATCTATTCACTTGGCGGACATTAGGCGGCGTCAGCGATGTGGCATAGAAGTAATAATAACGTTTTACAATTTCGATTGAATTGTGGTAGAAAAAGAAAATAAAGACAACACTTATTTAGTGGAGGCACAAATTCCAACAGAAACACTACGGTGCTGATAGCTGGTTGTGAAGTAAATATCTTGTCATTCGTGTTGAGGTCAATTGTTTAAATGTAGTAAATGAAAATATGCAAAGATCTTCAAATTAGCATAGGCATTAATTGTGACACTATCCTAATAATGTTGCCCTTTTTCTAATTCGTCATTCAATAAGAACTTTACTGTTCAATACGATAAATAGGTTTCTATAAAATATATGAAAGTGTCCAATGCTGTGACAGCAACGGGAGTGTGATTGATATCACTGTTTACTTGGTTCCATGTTGAATGTACTAGTGGGGTACGACACGGAGGTGTTTAAACTTTGAAGTCAAACAAAATTATCGGTTTAAATTAAGATGCAATACTACAGTTCTGAACAACTGTGTTCTGTAAAAAAAATTAGTTAATGTAGTTAAATTACATTGTATACGCAAGTTTAAGTATAGTAGGTTTTTCTATATATGCTATCATTTTTACATGTCTGTAAGCAAGCTGGAAATACACGTAGTTTTTTAGTATAAATATTGTACCAATATTTTTTCCTGTGTATAAGTATTAGTATTAAACATCGTGAAATTAATATTTTTAAATGAAGTAAAATTATTGCATACTAAATATGTGTTTACAGGTCATTATCTCCTATTTGTTCCTCATTTAACACTTGGGCTTTCATTAAAACCAATATCTCGACATGTAATTTTCCACAAGAGCAAAACAACGCCGAGAGCCGGTCTCGCACGAGTGTGCGTCGCCGTAAGAAGGACGTTTTAGCACCTCCATAAAAAACTAAAGCGAAACTACGTTCAATAAATTAATAACTCATCGTCAAATACCTCCAATTATAGGACAATTGGAAGCGGAGTCGGCCAGGTAAACAAAATAGAGCTGTTATAAATTTTACAAGAGCGGTCGGCCGGCCACACTGCATTTTCGACCGCATTATGCACTTTTTTTGTTCGACTTTTTGCCGCTTGGCATTCGCTTTGTGGGTTTACTTCCGTCGGTACTTTTTTTATGGTGGCGCTAACTTTGGACACAAAGGCGATATACGAGGCAAAATAGAGCGTTAGCGCCATCACTTGGCTTCGCGGCCCGAGAACCGAAAGTGGACGCCATAGATTGCCGTTTGCCGTTTGTTGTGCGTCATCGCATCGGCATGTAGGCGATTTGTGTTTTGTTCTTTCTGTTTTATGTAATGAGAATGCAAATATGCTGAGGACGCGCCGATGGAAAGTGGTTATGGTCGATCGAACATGAACGTCGGCACTAGAATGTCTAGATTTTTCACTTCACGAATTCTTTTCAATTTAGGTGACCGACTACTCTTTACAATATGCTTTTAATGCTACTTAATATAATTTGTAGTTTTTTCTTGTGACTGGATTGTCACTGTTTCCCTTTAAGAGGCATTTGCAGCTTCACCGGGCTTGAGGTGGCCGAGCGCAGATGGCGCTTAGCCTAAACCTCGTTTAAGTGTAACTAAGCTCGAGGGCTCCCTCAGGAGCCTCGGCTCGGGCCGTTACTTCATTATTATTACCGGATTGGTCATTTGTAGTCTTCTGGCTTGATAGCTCTTAGCTTAGGTTAGTCGAATTACGCCTGAAAATGTCTGCAAAATTTAATGATAATTAATGTTAACAACCTTTCACATTTTGTTGTAATATTTGGTTAACCTTATACAATTTAATAATTTAACTTATTAGATACTTTGTAGTGTGCATTACAACATAAATAAACAAAAGCTATGATGTCATATTCTTCAAAAAAGTAACAGTATCCAAAACAAAAAACAATGGTTCTACTCGAGATGCGTAATGCGTTCAAATCACAATAAAGTACCGTAAGCCGCATATTTTTCAAAATACGTGTTACGTTATCTCTGGATCTTTTGCAAACGCCTTTTGTCTACCTGTTAACTTTCCTTTACTGACATTCTTTTTTTTGACAGCAGCATGTCGGTGATGTCTGTTTGGATTTTGTCTGCGCATCAGATAATCGTCATTGTGCTGCAAGCGCCATCGGCACTAAACAGTCGGCTCCCGTACTTCGAACCCATTACGTATTGTTACTAGAACTTATTGTTTTATTTCATACTATTTGAGATATTTAAATTTCACTTTTCAACGGTGAACCTTTTTGAAATTGAGCGTTACTGTATTTCTTTTTTTTCTGTAAACAATGCGAAGATGTTTAGTGTTATCAACCAATTGATGGGCGGTAAGGTGTCATTGTGGAACATCGTGATTCACGCTCATGCCTTTTGTGTGAGCAATCATCGTATATGTATATTTACTGAATTATATGCGTTAACGAAACCCCGTAAAAATTAACCTGCGTCTAGTTAGACATTGTTACACATGTTTACCAGTGGTAGAAGCATCAACAACAACATCTTGTTGCACGAATTGGCCGGCTAGCCTGGTGTAATACCACGACCACACAGAAGACAGGCGTGAAATGGAAGTAATTCCGCTGTTCGTCTGATGAGTATGGTGCCGGTTGCCTAATTGTAATCATCTTTCCCTTACCACACTTTTCTTTTAAGAAAAAGATGGGAAGGGAAAGTGGATTTGACGGAGGGGAGGCATAGCGAAAGGGCATATACTCTTTTTGTGTGTCTCCTTCTCCGTCAATTAAAGGTAGGCAACGCATATGCAGTGGCGGATGTCTAGGGGAAGTGGCCGCTTCGCTATCTTAGTGAATTCAGGTGGCCGCTTGCTCGTTTGCTACCTTATAATACACAAAAACTGTTAGACTCATATAACACAAAAAGACTAACATTTATCTTAATTTGTTAGGTTAGGTCATTTAGGTGTTTAGTATGAAATCCGACTATATTGATATAAATAATACAGACAGTACTTAGTAGAAAGTATTAATAAAAAAGCCTTTGAACCTGTATAAGAAAGATTACCCGAAACAAATGCGGGCAATCAAGAGGTTTACGTAAAGCCGTACGCTCGTTATATCGAAAGTGGATGATTTCTTTATCAAGCGCGGTGTTCGGCGTTCAGCGCGCGTGAGGTCTTTTCGGCCACGCCGCCGCCATTTTTTCTGAATCCTCTAATTATACGTTGAAAAATTTAAATTTGCCACTTCGTTAAAATATTGAGCTTTAGACGTAGGTATTTTTTTGTCTTTTGGTGTTATTTACTATGGGAAATGTAAATTTATGAATTAGGCGGTATTTTATTTAGGTTATATTGTAGAATTTTAATGCGATTGTTGCTATTATACCACTCGATTTTATGAACATTTAATTTGCATCCATTTTCCATTTACAATGTTTTTACTTCAGGTCCCTAATAATATTATCGCATCGTTTGTAATAGATCCTTGCATTTTCAATATGACATTTTGATATGATCTGATTTGTTTTTGATTGATTTACCTAATTATCATCATCAGCTCACTATACGTCCTCACTAAAAGCTCGGAGCCTACCCTAAGTTAGGGATGACTAGGTCTTAGTCCACCACGCTAGACCAATGAGGGTTGTTTGTCTTCACACGTATTTTTGAATTTCTTCTCCAATACGTGCAAGTTGCATCACGATGTTTTCCTTCAGCTTAAGAGCGTTGGGTAAATGTGCATATGAAATTCTAAAATAGAAGAAAAGTTAATTCTAAAATAAAAGAAGAACCCAGGACCGACGTTTTCGCCTAACAATATTATTGTAATATTATGTTTTATAGGTTCTGGTTAGGATAGGCAAAGCGCATAGTCACTCTGTTTTGTTGGACCTACGATTTTCTTCGTAGCCGCTAATAAACCGCTAAGCTAAAAGTCATTGTAGTATTGCTTTTGATGATTTTATTTGTGCTACTCAAACAAGTTGAGTTTACTGTTTTACGAGCACTAATCTACTGTAAAACCTCTCAGCCAGTATGATAACGAGATTTTCAAAATCGTGAGTAAATATTTGCCCGTCTGACCATTCCATAAAGCGAGATGAGAGGAACAAAAAATAACTTAACAAGAAGGTCCTGTGGGAGCGGCCGCAGGCTGAGAGATGAATAGTGAGATGCTACAGGTGTAAAGGGGACAGATGATGCCACGCCCATAACCACCCACGAAGTCGTAAACAGTCCAAATCCTTTGCACGCATTCATGTATCCCAAATCGAAATCGCTCCGAGCATCCAAACTGCATTAGGCACAGGATAACATCATTTAAAGTGTATTAAATAGAGACGATATTTCCTTGGACCACATAAATAAGTTATTCCGTGTCGTTTTCTTTTTGTGATTGTGATCATAATGATAAATAACTACGAGGATAAGTCAAGCTCGGGAATAATAATTGAATTTGATGTCTTAAGTATGAAATGTTTTCTTTAAAAACTCTCTAATCAAAAACGAAAACCAAACAACTTGTAATAAGTAATCTGCACTTTTGTAGCTAATGTAAGCTGGAAAAACGTCCAAGTTGTATTACATAAATCTGAACTTTTAGTATTTAAGTAGACTGCCTGGATACTTCATTCACCGAACGAGTAAAAGTAACATAACTTGACCAAGTAAAGTCCATAGACTTACGGAATACCGACGTAAATATACATAGATTATTACATAGTTTATTAAAATACGAAAAACAGTCTTCGTATTCGTCACAGCCTTCTTTTCTTTATGACATCATTTTTTACAAAAAGAAAAAACTGGCAAATATTATTTTATGTATATTAATCTGTTCAGTTTTCAATCAATACATTTTGTATTGAGTTAAATGACATAACTAGTCGTCGTCAACATCGCGTCGCAATTCGTAAAACAAACATTTGTGATTGTTTTATCACAGACTTACTTTCGCCCGCGATTCCGTCCGCGAAGAATTTAAATAAAACTTAGTATTCTACCTGTTAATCCAGACTATGTTCCATGTCTGTGCTAAATTTCAGTAAGATATGTTGAACCGTTGAGGAATTATAGAGTAAATATGTAAAAATAACAAAAAACAACGTATCTCACGGGAACTGTAACTATTACCGGGATTAAAATAGCCTATATTTTCTTTCAGACTATCCTCTACATCATGCCAAATTACTTCGAGAACCGTTCAGGAGTAACTAAAGTAACAAACATCCATCCATCCATCTAAACTTTCGCATATATATTATTAAGATTACTAATTACAGCCATAGATTAGATATCGAATGAAAAGTGTACCCAAAGTAACTTAAACGGTAAAACGGTTTTCTTTTTTAATTTTGCATAGTAAAATTAAAGTTTGTGTATCTTCTTAGTTAGATAATGGGTAAAAGAGAAGACGTGCTTCTTCCTTACTGTTGTCAATTATGACTGGCATGTTAACAGAGAGGTTAACATTAGTGTAAACACGCTGAAAGTAATTTGAAGGCATTATCTTAGCTTCGTTTATTTTTTTTTGTAAAAGGATATAAAACATAAAAAACAATTATTGAAATTCGATTCGTCATAAGGAATTTTTCAAGGGTCCCTCTTGAGCGGGTTGCCTCCGTTTTGAAGTTTCAATGGGAGACCTATAATTTGTACATCCACATCGACAGGAATAATTAGTGGGGCCGTAACGTCAATAACTTGCCCATTCCCACATGGTCACGGTCACGGCAGACCACATAATTTTGACCTATTATTTTGTGCCACAAAATGGCAGTCGTCACACCGATTGATCGTCGTCGTATAATAAAACATTTTATTCTTTAATTTCCAATTTTGATTAACGTAAATTAAATTACTTATGCTTTTATGACTTAAATATGATGTAACTTTTTTGTCAATAATTAAGTAACTTCTTTATTGTCATCAAAATTACATTTCTTACAATGCATGCAATAGTGATGGCAAAAGGGGGTGGCAAAAGGGGGTGGCCAACCCCGGTCGAGACTCAGTGCCGAGCTGGGTTCCAGCCACCCATCCTTCTCAAGATGTAAAAGGAAGCACAGAATTGTAAAATTGTATATTAGATAATATATTTTTTTCTCTGTGAATACAAAGTTTGCCAGTTGAAGGAATGGTTGATTTGTAAAAGTTTTATTCACACAATTAGGTCTTAAATTAAGAAAAGCTGTAGTTTACAGCTTTTATTAAGCACAGCTTTATATTTGCGGTAAAATGAGTTCTTTCTTTGCTACGGTGCGGTGTAACAAGTGATCATAGAAATCAAAAACGTGAGATCAAAACTACGGGCCTGCGGCTATAGCCCATTTATTATTGATTTAATTGGTTATTATTTACCAAATGGCATTCTATTCCTTGTGTTTCGTGGACTATAATTATGTTGTATCCGGTGCTATGGCGGTGACTCGAGACAAGAAATTAATAAGGTATTTTCGATTTATTTTAAGGGGACGTCGCTGTAAAACGCAATAAAACCTCCTCCCCGATGATCTCTAATTCATGGAAAATGTATTCATTTTATTTTATTGATTGATTTGAGAAACATAATTACGTAACCTTACTTTTATGAAATAATATATTAAATCTTGTAGTTAGTTCTTAATTTTTATGTTTTTATTTTTTAGTTAGATGTAGGTAAAAACATAGGATGATGATATCTAGTTCTTCCTACATCACGGTTGAGATAAGTAGACTTGAAAGTATATTTTTATCTTATTATCAAAACAATCTGCTGCCAACCCTTTAAACGCTTTCGACAATAAAATATATTAGCTAGGTGTATTGAATGTTTCATACAGAATTCTGGCAAGAGCGCAGGAATTTTCTCGATTGAGTTGTGTGGCATGTCTGTTATGCATATCGTTATAACTCTGTAACGGGGCAGCAGGCAGCAGGCAGGACGCAGCACACATTGCGAGTGGTCAGCCTCTACCTGTGCGTTGCGGTGAGACGGTAAAAACGCGCCCGACGCTCCGTCTGCCTCAGCGCGCACAAAACAAACGACACGTAAAAAAGGTGGAGCGATGCATTAAGTGCATATAAACATGTTGCCGCGCTGTCAATATTTGCGGACTCTTTCCCATGGGAACTCACCGAATGCGCGCTAAATCACTCCATTCGCGACTCAATCTCTCGATTCGCTTTTTGTGCTTATCGAATTGTGAACTTTTACCGCAAAATAATAAATCAGTTTAATAATATTTGCTGCTTTTAAAAAAAAGCTAATGTGCTGCACTAAAGTTATTATTATTATACACCACCTACTAATTAACGGAACGTAACGCTTAGTATTATGCTCCCAAGATTCATATTTGTTAGTACAAAGCTATCTGCTACGACTTAGGGTCCTTCAAGAAGCGAGCATATCACTTTCTCAAAAAGCCGGCAATTCATTAGCGGAATGGTCTTAGTATTCCGGATATCCATGGGCGTCGATCTTCACCTCGGTGTTTACGATGTTCGTTTGCCTTCTTCTTTTATGAAAAGATCCTCAAAGCTTTGTTTTAATATGTGATAGGAAGGTGTAATTAGTAAAATTGAAAGTTAAGATAATAATTAATTAAAGTATAATAAAAGAGTAAGACATCTCATTCTAGAAACGAAGCACAGAACCCTAGTGTTAGCTTGCTAGTTTTATCAATGAAAACTTTGTAGAAGTAAATAATTATCTACGTTTTTGTATAGACGCTATAAAACAAATATTAGGTTTTTTTTTTCAATTTGTCTGCTATTGTGATGTCAATTCTTGCCGGTGCTCGTGGCGTGTCCGCACAAAATAAATTAAGAATGTCCGATTTCAATTCAGTTCGTCGTGATTTTCTTTCGCCGGGCTCGAGGGTATTATTGTTCTTAAGAGTACGTACTTTAGTTTTTTTCTTTGAATTTATCCTTTCTTTGATTTTACTTTTTACCAAAATCGAATTTATGAATAAATTTGTTATGATCAATTTGCGGCATATTTTAGGTGGCATTAAGTATTTTATGTCTGTATTATTACTGAGAATGACGATGCAAAATAAATAAATAAATTGTATTATTATCTTGAAATTATCACTATTACACAATATAACATTAAATAATATGAAATAACATTGAAATTGCAATTTAATATGGGTAGACGGTGATCACAAATATTTGTCGCATGATGTCAGGAGCCAGGTCGGACAGATAACGTAATTGTAAATACATGTAGCTGTCCCTCGAATATATTGCCGTTGCCGAGGGATGCCAACGCCGCGCCGGCCGGCCCGCAAACCCAGGCTCCAACTGCGTATTACAGGGTTGCCAGAAATTACACGATTACAAAAAGTTTTATCTTTACTAAAACAGTATTGATATCTAGTGTTGCTTTACTTCTACATTACATTCAATGTATTGGGAAAAATCTAATTCTCAACAAATAAAACTTCACTTGAAGAAAACATGAAAAATAAACTTAATCAGAGAATTATTGGAATCAAAATAACTTATAATCCATACATGTAATAAAATTAGAGTGTCTGTTTGTAATATTGAAATAACCGTTTTTCTACATGTATACGAATATATTATATGTACGGTACTAACACAAAAATGACATATTTTACAATTTTTGTCTGTCTGTCGGTCTGTTTGTTCCGGCTAATCTCTGGATTGGCTGGACCGATTTTGACGGGA
>JAAOEG020000030.1:4651465-4667492 GCA_011763625.2 Papilio bianor | reverse complement strand
TTTTAAACAGAGTTAATATATTTTAACATTAATAATTAATTATTTGTTTTTTAGGTTATTATTTGATCGCATGTGTCTGTGGCGCTGTCAACAAATGTTATGTTCATATGTGTGATATCTAAATTCGAGGGCTCACTTTAAGTAAATTGTCATTTAACTCTATCATGGCGTTTATATCGGTGATGCCGCTTTGAAATGATAATTCATGATATCAGAGAAGACATCGCGAGTAGCGTGGCTTGTAGGTATCACGCAGCCCAAAGCCCGACATGTGTACACCCATTTCCCGCACTCCGTCCAGGTACCTACCTCTGATGGAATGTCCGATACGCTCCTATAATGATGTTAAAACAAACTGTTAGGATGTCATTAACGCGGCTCGAACTCCAAATGGGGGAGGCCCATTATAAAAATTTGTCCCATCCGTTTCACTCCGAAATTTATGGTTATCGAGATGCTCCGTTTTTCTTAAACCATTGAAATTTTATTGTCTAGTGATTTGAGTGGGAACATAGATAACGATGTTTTCGATTCGGGATTCGTTTTCATTTAAAGCACTGAATGGGAACATTGGGAGCACATACCAAACAGCCGCGGGATAAAAAAACTTTGATGTTTGACGAAAGTAAACGTGATGTTTCCTCTTGTTTGCTGTAGATTACATTATGTTAATTGGTTATTATAAAACTTCGTATATTGTTATAAAATAATCTTACTAAAAATGCGGACGTATTATATTTATGGATGTTTGTTACTAGGTATCTCCAGAACGACTACACGCATCGATGTAATTGAGTATCAGTATAGAAAACAGCCTGGAAGAACTTGTAGTTCCCGTGGGATAGGTTTGATTCAAATATTTAATTAATAACTCCGCAACGTTCAACATATCTTATTGAAATTTGGCACAGTTATACCATAGAGTCTCGACTAACACATGAAATGCTTCTTACCTCTTATTTAATTTAATTCTGAGCAAACGTAATCGCGGGCAAAAGCTATTTGGTATAAAAGTTTTTTAATTAAATTTCAACAGCGATATTCTTATTTTCGTATTAAATTACTATAATAAACACTGCGTTTTGTCGTTGCTTTAGGAAAAGTTCTGCAATCTTAATAAATAGAAGCGTTCTTTTATAAAGGTAAACAAAGGAGGTCAACTTACTCTGGATACATTCTTATTATTATCGCAAACGCGAAATTTGTTCGTAATTGATGCTTGAATTTGATTGGTTGGAATTATTATTTTCATCAAGTGTGATTGTGCTCTTGCATTGATTTTTGTATTTTTATTTTAAAATAACAAAACAAACCCGTCTACACTGATATCCAAGAACATTATTAATTTACTCAATATATCCAAATTAATGAATAAATTTACTAGCGAAATTATTACATGTTATCTACATATATCATCGTATGCTAATTTATATGAAATCTATCTTAATTGTGTTATTATTATGCAAATGTGATGCAGACTTATATAATCATTTAAAATAGACTTACAAATTGTCTATGCATATATTTTATAACGAATTTAAATCTATGTTGAATACTAATTATACACGCAAACTTTGTTTGATATTTTAGAAATTAGTCGCATACAGTACAATTTAATGTTTAATCGTTAATAAGATTTTTTAACATTTATCTTTAGAATACAATATATTAACTACTAGCAGTTCATAGTAATAGAAAGAAAACCACTTGATCTTGTTTTTTTTATTGAAAACTAGCTGTCGCCAGTGACTCTGTCCGCGTGATATTAAAATAAACCTTGGTAAATAGCCTACGTGTTATTTCAGATTATGTTCTACATCTGCGTCAAATTTCATCCAGATCCGTTCAGCAGTTTAGGTGACAAATCTCTCCATCCATCCATCCATCTAAGCATTCCCATTTATTATAGTATTAAGATTCACATTAAGATTAAGATATGAACTAAATCAGTTTGAAGAAATAATGTCCAAATTTGTTAATTAAATTTTTTAAACTAATTCTAAGTTAGCGTCTAACGGGTACACATAATCCTGGCGTGTATTTCGAAGTGCTGTTTGGTATATTGTATTAACATTTCCAAAATCAAAAGAAGTTAATTCTTTTTTATCATTAGAACTCGAGCTGTGATTTCTCTCGAACTTACTTCCGAGATAAAATTATTATTTTTTATAAGAGAAAGGGGAAAACTCGATGATGATCGGTGTTCCGCCGAGGTGATCATCGAGAATCATGTTATTTTATATTGGCTGTAAGACGTTTAGTGGCTCTAAAAATATTGCCCGTCGGTACGTGTTTAATGTTTTTTCCGATTTCTCAATCATAGAAATATTTTCTAAAATATGCATTTATACGTAATACGGGAGCCAATATCTTGCTCGTTATGTATTGAATTTTATGGACGTGGCCTGCGCTATGTTAAACGCGCCTTCGATAATCTCACAAATACAAATACAACGTTAATTTTGCAGTTAAATAAGTTCACAATCGTGACATTTTAAGCTATAATCCATTGTAATAAGAGTGTATTAAAGTTTTCGTTATTACGATACGTTTACTTATGCAAATATTTTGTGTCGTGAAGTAGTATTATTGGTCTTCAGTGGTAGAAGATAAGTAAGATAGATAATATTGCCGCGAATTTTCCAGAGAAATAAAAAAATATGTTTACAAGCTCGGATTATGTGTACGTATTTGTTATTTAAAAATGTATGAGGACAACTTTTCAAATATTTAATCGAGTCGTGTAGAGTATATTCAATAATATTTCAAATATGTTTTATATTATTTATAAATTAGCCTAATCCTTTAACCTCGACATGTGAATATAATAATTAAGGATAATATAAGAATATAAGGTGTTTGTAGACATAATATAAGAATACAAGGTTTTTTTATAAGAGAAGGGGTAAACGAACGGCGACAATAAAAGATGATCAACGACGCCCTTGGATATCTGCAACATCATATCCATGGACACATCAGGAACCACAGATGCGTTGGCGGCCTTTGAGAAAGAGATAGGCTCGCTTCTTAAAGGACCCTAAGTCGTAATGGAAGGTTTTGGAAAATCTATTTTGCATTGGATGGTCCACTTTTTAAAGCAAATATATCGCAGCTCCTAGCCCGTTAGCACAAATGTATAGAAAATTAATTATAATCAAGAACAGATTGATTGTTACTTCGTAGAACGTAAGATGATTTACAGAAAACAAGGAAAATTGAGGAAAAATAATTATTTGAGGACGGAGACGAGGCTGTCTCGATTACTGGACGCGAATTTACATTGCGTCTTGGAAAAATAAAGCCACAATTTGTATAGTGAGTACTGCATCATTACCATTAATTGTAAAGTGAAATGCAGTAAATGATACGATGTGAGATTTCTTCGGTTCGCACTTAACCGACTTTTTATAGCAAAGTTTCTAAGACCTCTCGAGCAATTGGGACGTCAAGAGCCCATCACCGTTATCGTGCGGTTACTTTGAATGTTGCCTTATGCCCTGTCTTAGTGACAGCATGACGAATGGTCCGATGCAAGCCGCAGATAAAGCGACAGACACTGGCCCTGCCCGGTGCCCGCTCGATGCCGGCTTCGTGCCTGCCCGTTGCCCGCCCGGTGTCCTGTCACCGTCAAAAAACAAATAAGGCCTAATGATCGATCGTCAGACAGAGTTTTGGAACCCCTTAAAATACGTTATCTTGACTTAGACCGTCTGATCCCAGAATCACACGGTACGGCATATTTGTCATAGTTTCTATTTCTTTATTTGTGTAACGTTTGATTGAATGTTGTGATATATACCTACTTAATAACACTTAAAATGTTCTTTGCAAAACTGACTGCTACAAGATAACAAGCACGAATTAATTGAGACGACTCTTTTCTACATTACCAAATAGGATTTCCAATTGCAGGGGTTCTAACTCACATGTCTCGCCTCTACATATACAATTTATGATTTTTTGCTTGTTGATTTCAGGTACTCTTAATTCTTTTTCTGTATCTCACCGAATCTAACTGATCATCAGTTATCTTTATTTACTTGTTTATTATTACTCTTATAAATTTGTACACTTATTTATAAATGTAGAGTAAAATATTAATAGCTTACGGTGGCGAGCGATGCTAAAAATAGCCTTGTAATCTGAGCCTTCTCAACTACTACTGGAATGCATATAACCATAGACTGATCTAGTGGCATGTATTGAATTAACAGGATGAAGTCTTCTTAGGTATTTACAACTTTCTTACGGAATTTGTAGAACTTTTTTACAAAGATTAAACTGTTTTACGATATATCTAATATCTTGTCGGTATGAAAGAACTACGTTTGACTTTGTTTTTCACGCTTTTGTAAGCGTTTTACTGAAGATTTGTATTTTAGGCACTATTCTAATTATTTTCCTGTTCACCTTAAATAGGAGTTCAAAAGTCACACATGAATAGAACGAAATAGACTTAACTAGACAGCGTCGTACTCAACGAAATAGTAGGGAATCCAACTGAACGTAAAAGTTTAAATGTATGTTATTGAAGCGACCAGCAGTTGCATCCAAATCCTGCGGATTTCCGCAACTGTAATTAGTGTCAGGAAGTTTTTTGCTAAACTATTAAAAAAAAGTTTATAGCATAATATTGATAGCAAGTTACTTTCTTATGTATGTCGTAAAACTGCCAAAAGATATTTTCATCGATCTAATCATCCAAGAATTTAGTTCTAATAAACTCGAAATTAGATCGTGAAGCCGTAAAATATATTTACGATTTTAAAGTCCTCAAAGTGGAATATTAACGAGCGAATTAAGCGGTTGTCTTTTACCTTGTGCTAAGTGCTAATAAACGATTTAATTTCCTGCTTATTCTGGTTTAGGTTTCAATTAGAAGTTCGTGATAAGTACGCGCTAGGATATTAAATATAGTTACAATTAAGGTGCGTTTACACTGTATGGATGATGATCTACCAGTTGTACGTAACTTTGTAACTGTGTAGTCGTTGTTTTTCGGACACAAGTGGATATGTCGATAAATGAGTGCCATGTGAGCGACTTTACTTGGTCTTCGTCCTTCCATAGAATAATGCACAGTGGAAGCTCGCCATTATACACGTTGCGTTGAGATGTAATTACATAAATCACGGCTTGTCAGATAACGATTGGTGCCATGTGCCGGGTAAATAAATAATACTACGTGTAATAAAATCAATATCACTACTATTGTTTTTGAACTAACGTACGGCTGCTTATTGCTAATTGGTCGTTTTATCTCAGATATCTTACTCACATTATAAATGCGAAAGTTTAGAATGGATCGATGTATGTATGTTAGAGTTTGGCGCCTAAACTGCTGAACGGCTCTCGTTGAAATTTGGCATAGATGAAGAGGATAATCTGGAAGAATACTTACGATACTTTTGATCCCGGAAATACGAGTACTTAAGATTTCCATTGGAAGTATTAATTTTTTTATGTTTATTCGATAATTCTGTAACGGTTCAACATATCTTACTGAAGTTTAGCACAGATATAGAACATAATGTGGAATAACATGTGGGATACTTTTCCTCGACGAAAAATGTTCCCGATGTGTTTTTCTTATTTACATATTTACTAGATAAGTCTGCAACGGCTTAACATATCTTATTGAGATTTTGTACAGTTATAGAACATGTTCTGGAATAACACATTAACTACTTCCTAAGAATTTTTAATTCCGCGAGGACGGAGTCGCAGGTGACAGCTAGCTTATAATATCCATAACTTACAATTAAAATTAAATAGAAAGTGAAAAACAATTATTCTGTACCGAAATTTGTATCGAAGTGTAGCTGGAAAATTGAACTTTTAACGGAAACTTGTCTTTAATCTTTCGGAAGAACTGAAATAAAAAAAAAGAGTTTTAAAAATAACTGAACTAAAATTCCCAATTATAAATCTTGCAAGGTTGGATGGCTCGCTGGCGTTTCTGAAATGCCGTCGCGGAGAGTGTATCGGATGTTGCGAGCTATCGACTGTCGGTTGTGAGGTGTGGTATGTGTGGGTGATGGGTATGCCGTCGCGGCCGTGCACCGCACGCGCGCCGCGTCCTAGCAATGTGGCCGCAACACGACACCGCTGCCCGCAAGGTCGGCTACTGCACTCCGCTTGCCTCTGCCTGACCTACCCACTACTCAATAGCCAACATCCACCGACAAGACTAACACGTTTTTTCTTCTTGGACCTCTGCTTCCAGTAGAATTGACACATGATTTTATGTAATATTCTCATCATAATGTAAATAGACATTTTAAGAACAGCTTTCATCAAGATTAAGAGGAAAACAGACCATCTGTCATTTGCTTAATAGATAGGCAACAATTTAAATAGCATAATTATAAAATCAATCATATAAAGTTTAAACTTTCGTGAGACATTATTATAACAAAATAAAAACGACTAACTCACGTATATTTAATCCGGTGTCGGCACCGACTAGTTTCGAGCCCATCCGTGAGTTATCCGTTTTTATTTTGATATCAATCATATAATTTAGGTTATTATAATGATCTTTCATTATAATGAGATTCATGTTCGGCCGCAACCGGGAATCATGTTTTCATAGATCATAACCAAAAGGAATTGGGAAAATGTACCAGGACCAAGTAGGAACGTAAATAACGCTGCCAGATTAGTGAAATAAATAAATTTTGCACAATATTCCCACATATTTGTTATGAACGCCGTGCAAAGTATGTTTATCAACTTAAATGTTTATTCATTGTGTTTACGCAAACCAAACTTGAGTGGCTGCGCCTGCGCTTGCGCGCCACGCTACAAGTATTTCGCTAATTCCGTATAAAATTACAATTTATAATATCACACCGATTAACAACCGCACATTACCAGCAATAAATGAAGTAAGGCACATATAAACGTGTTGATTTACTACGGAGTCGTAAATTCCTATGTTAATAAGGCCCTGGGCCGTGCGCCGGTGCGGCGTGTCATACCCGATTGTATTGCAAAATGGAAACCCACCACGGCGCTCGAGCTGCACTTTGTGCCTTTACACGTTTTCTTCGTTTCGCTTATGCAAATGCTGGAACATCGAGGCACAATATACTTGAATATATATGAAGTTGACGCATAAAAGTGACAGCGGGTGTGTACTAACCACCGTAGGCAATAAATAGAAGTGCACCTGAGTGGCGGACGGGCGGACAGTTAAATTGTGCTTTTCCAATGCCCGATGAACAGATACGTGTGTTAATCTCGACCTATTTCGTTCACGCGCCACGCGAGAACATTAGCCGGCTGGGCTAAATCATATTTCGCTGTAACCGGAGATTAATATATCCATATATACATACGCGCCCATTAGCCGTAAGCAGATTTTACGGTATTTCGAATTGAGAATAGATTGATGTCAAGTGTCTTTTGAAGGGATAGGCTTTTCAAACTTTAATGCCTGTCGTACACAATGTAAATAAATCTTTAAAACAAATATTATATTCTTGTATCACGAGTATCGCGTAGCGTGCGCTCCCTGTGCACAACAATGCATCGTCGATGATAGATGCCTATTCGGTCGTTGCAGGCGTAGCAACTACACGGCTGTTGCGTTATTGTACGCTTTATAGATTTTCACCGCCAAAATTGCAGCGGCATCCCGCGATGATCTTGACACACAGGTTTGGGATGACTGACTTTGGCGATGATAGAAATGTCGCGGACGCGTGCCTGTGTACTACTCGTAACCTCTATGACATTGTATTGAGCAAGTTGCTTTGCGCCTTCTGTACAAAGGGCTTAAGGACAATTTTTTTTTTTACTTCCATACTTGAGAGATTTGAGTTTCCAGAAAATTGACTTAATATAATATTGAAATGGGATTGAACCTAATATATTTCAAGTCGCATAAATAGAACAAGTCGTAAATTAAAGCATTTACGAGTAGTTTTTCAGTGTACTTTAATCCCTCGAGAAGCTGTGTTGAAGGTAATTGATAATGTGTTATTCCACTTAACATTGTATTGTATCAATGTGATTAATTTGTTGCGTCGTGTTTATAAATTATAATTTCATGAGTTGAGAGATCCAAGAGATCGCTTCACGAAACCGGACTCCATTTTGAAGAAAGCATTAAGTAACATTCATTGAAACCTTTTTCTTTGAAAATATTCACGTCTTGTTATTGATGTGTTCCGCTTAAACGGTCGGCCGCTTAATAGCAATCGCAAAGTTGAAGGGTTATCGTGTTTAATTTAATAGTATGCGTTGAAATGGTACGTAATATGAAGCAAACGAGACGCCACGACGACTAGCGGCGGCGCGGCCGAGGCCCGGGGACCTTTGGCTCGCCGCGGCACCTGCGCAGCGCGATAATAGACCTCGTAATGTACGAGATTTATGGCGATGAATTAATATGAAATGTCAATTTATTTAATAAGCGCTCCCCGCGGCGCGGGCTCGGCTAAACACTCTAGATGATTCACTTTGTTTTGCAGTTAATTCTTGGAACATATCAATAATTACAATAAATTATCTCTTTAATAAAACAATAATTAACGGCGTCGGGGGTTATACGAGACGTCGTATAAATTTCCTAATGTGAAACCTAGTGTAACCTGATCCGGTAGTGAACAGGTTGCGGCCCAGCTGCCAGCTGCGCGCCTAGCTCGCCTTTGCCACTGCCACATCGCTACTCCACACTACACCACACTACTCTAAACTAATACACCATTCAAATACACTTACAGCATTTTAACAACAAATATCGATTATCAGTGCAAGTAAGAAAGTAACCAGAACTTTTTCTTGCAAATGAGCGTGAGTTTGAATGTTATTTTTAGGAGCGGTGAATTGCTGTATGTTGTCGTTGCATGTATAATATGTGTGCATCGAACAGCCATCATGTGTCGCCTTCATGCTGACTCCACCGAATAAGGGCAGGTCGTTGCTCCGCCGTCTTTGTTTAAAAAAAATACATGCATGTTTCCTTTTATACGTGTATGGAAAGACAAGTGAGGCAGAATAACGAAATGAGACAAAAGGACGCGTTCGCTTTTTATGAATGTGGAAGGAATGGTTAATCCTCGTGACGCTTCGTTTATTCAAATAACAAAATACAAAACTATTTTCTAACAAGACATGATGTTTATTAATTTAACTCAATGTAACATCGAACGTAAAAAAATTGAGTGTACAATTAAACAGATGTCGAAGTTGTAAATATTCTTGTTATTAATGTGATCTGCTATTCACGTCGACTGTTATAACGATAGGTATCGATTAGACAAATGTTAAATGTTTATAATTTTTGCACATATATTTAAATTATAAATAATTAGTTGTCGAATATTTATTTTGAGCGAGCTTTGGTGTGGGGAAGGTATCGGGTGTCGGGGTCGCAGTGCCAGGTGTGCCACTTGGGGCATTAATCGTCGATCCAACTTCTTATAGATCACAATCGGAACCAGTTTTATTATTTTAAAGTTGTAACTTGTAAATGACGCAAGTGCCGGCCGTGCGCGGGCGCAGCTGGTGTGTATACGGTAACGCGGCGATGATACACACGGACTGGGAGAAAGTCGAGCGGATTTAAGGCAATATATGTGGTGTAAGCACTGGCTCACTACGTCAACTTCCGATATGTATAACGGAATATCGTTAATTTTCTTAATATTTGTCTCGAAATTTGCAAAATCGCAAAAAATCTTTGCAACAAATGACTGCGAGCATCTCATATAGTAATTGATATTGGTGTAATCATTATTTGTTATATTTATGATGACACAGTTATAAACAAAGTCTGTTTTATGTATGTTTATAACTCAACAATGGCTGAACCAATTTTTACAATTCTTGTGTTCATATATGCATAGAAATTAATAGTCAAAACAACTGTTGGGATGAGTGATTTGTTGTAAATAGTATTATTACGCCTAATTTATTGCCTCTTACATGGAACGAAGTTCGCAGGGACAGCTAGTTGATGATAATGTCGTCTCTATGTAATCTTGTTCACAATACTTCAGGGATGTTCAACTGAAATTTATTATTTTTACGAGTAGAATTTTCCCATCCTCTTTTCGATTTCTATCTATCAATAACAAACAGGAACAATTAAATAGAGTATTAGTGTAAACTTTAAAAAGTTAGGGTTCTAATAAGAAAAAATTAAAACGATTTCAAAGATATTTTGGTAGTCCTAATTTTACCTGAGTTACATTAATTCTTTTACTAGTATTACGCATACAGAATATTTTTTGGAAGCTTGTACTGTTCTCGATCGTTGTTGACAGTGTGTGCGGTTGGCGGCGGCGCGGTCAGGCGGCGCGGCGTCGCGCGCGGCGCCCTCTCGTCTACCGACCGCCTATCATTATTCCCATCCAAACGTATTTACCACACGACCTTTTATCCTGTCTGTTGTTTTTACATCTGATAAAAAGTAACAATGAACTCCCTAAACATATGTAAAGTCGAGGTACACCTGTGAGGTCGTAATCGTCTCACTTCTGGTAAACATTGAATGTCACAGATTGCTCCGCTATAGCTTAAAATTCTTAAAAGGAATTTGGTTATACAAAGTACAACGTCTTCCTAAATATTTGATTATGAGATTTATTATGGCCTCATCGTTTTTCCTAATTGCAATTAACAATTAGGTCTTTTGCTATTAGCTATGGGGAACTCAACCTAAATTTCAAAATTGATGACCTACAGATGAGATCATTGTTCGCATGTGTGAACTAGTTCACTGAACGCTTTCAGATCAGCTCAATTTGTTAGCATAGATTTATGATTTGCGTTGCAAGCTGCGAAGTGCGAGTCACCAGCACACTAATCGACTCACGTAGTTCACATGCCATCAAATTAGTTGATGAGTCGCGGCTCAAAGATTAATGTCTGTGTAAACTAAACTTTAGAGTCGGTTCAGAGCAAATTTACACACCTTTGCTTGCTACTTACTTGATCAATGTTGATGCGGTATATGGCAAAAGATTGATACAACAAGTTGGCCGTTTTCTAATTAAATATATCGTCTGTACTCGTTAATATCTGAGTTATAAAATTGAAATCCTACTTACGTATGCTGTTAGCATTGATATTAAAGTCGTGCCAACTTCAATGTAAAACTAACTTGTTTGAGAATACGTGTTGTTGCTCGCGTGGCACACTTCCGTACTTCCTATGATCAAAGGTTAGAACATAAATGGTGTTTAATAGGCTTAACTTCATTGGCAAGATAATGTTAGTACATTGGCATACGTTCTAGAAGTTGTGGTTGATGTATGGAACAGTTCTTCAATCCATTAATCGCTTTAAAAACCAACCAATACGGGCAATCTAATTCTTACTTATATTATGAATGCGAAAATTTAGATGAATGGATAGATGGATGATAGATGGATGGATTCATTGATGCTTTGATGGATGGATGTTTGTTATACGACATTCAGAATGGCTGAACAGATCTCGCTGAAATATGGCATAGATGTGGGACAAAGTCTGGAAGAACTCATAGGCTACTAATTAAAATTAAAAAATTCCACGCAAACGGATGGCGGGCAACAGCTAGTATGTAATAAATTACTAAATAAGCAACATTAGCTATGTCAACAATAATGTATAATAAAAGTTTTGTATTTATTTTCTTTGGAAGTAGCATAAGTTAGATGAATATTTTGTATAACTCAAGGGGAACATTGACTGTCGCTAGTTATGAGATATCAGGTGGTGGTGTGCGATGGGTGCACTACAGGCTACAGGGGGTGCAGTGGGGCAGGTTCGCGGAAGCGCGGCGTCCGCGCGTCTGCGTTCGTCTGCCATCACAGCGCACCTGCCTCCGCCGCCGGCTATTTATAAATCAAACCGCGCTGCGCATACAGAATAAAACTATACACCTTAACGAGCCGAGATTGCTCTATATTTTTATTAGCTTTTTTCTTAAATGTATGCGAAATTAATACATTGGACAGACAGTCTAAGGTCAAGATTGTTTGTGAAAAATTCAACTCAATCTCGGACGGTAAACATAGTAGGTACAAAATATGTTTAAAAAATGAATGATTTTTTTTTCAAACAAAATGTTTTTTTTTAATAGTTAGTTTCGTATTACGCCTAATTGTTTTGTATATGATATGATGATTTGATCTTACTAATATGATAAATGAGAATGTTTAGACGGAAGTATCGATCGATGGATGTTTGAAGGTATCTCCTGAACGGCTCAACGGATCTTTCTAAAATTTGGTATAAGAGATAATCTGGACTAACACACAGTCTAATGTTATTTTTTTTTATTACAATCTCCATTCTTCTACAATGATCTAGTGTAGCTAATCTACAGTAGGTAACACGCGGAGTACTTTAGTCACTACCTACGACTCTAGCGAGTAGAGACAACAACACAAACATTGTCATCAGTAAATAACCTAGGCTCGATCTGGTTGCGCAGTCTGTATAATTTTCCATGAGCTTTATTTACGTATTTTTAAATGATGTACGCGACAGGAGTTCAAATGAGCGAGAGTGAGTCACTATACGTACCTCACTTGTCACTAATTAAACAAGTGAACGTTAGCTCGCGACGGAATGCAGAGTTACGTACCTACAAACATTTTACATTATTTTTTACATATTCTTGTCTCACTTTGTAATACCGTAAGGAGGTGGTATTTAAAATAAGATCTAATTAATTCATTAAGTTCTGTTACAACGATAGGTCGCCTGTCAAAATTGTACAAGTGTACAGTGAAAAGTATTTTTAATATTATTGATTTTTATGTAATAATAGAAACAATGTTACTATTTATATATACTGTTTTATACTTATACTGTTTTTCCGCAACCGCAACCACAACTGCTGCCGCGTGGTGCAGTGATCGATATTTGCGTAACGCACACGGACTCGTTATTGTCTCGAGTCACTGACACCACCACCCTATACTCTGACCACGATAACTCTGCAATCAATTGAAAACAAGAAATTAAAAGTTTACACATAGTACAGACTATGTGAAAGGAGTAACGACTGAAACGAACAAGCGTTTTAAATTGAAAAAAATGGTTAGTGCGCGACAACTTTAAAAGATAGATATTTGATATGCCTTTTTATAGCTTATTTAATGAGCTACAATTATTTCTACATCATTTATATGTAGGGTGTATAGTTTCGGCGGCAGTAAGCAAAAATGTCCTCTGTTTTCGTCGCGCATTTTTAAGGAAAACCCAAAATCTACCGGGTAGTTTTTAAGTTTAAAAATTAACCAAAAAAATGGGACACATCTGCAAGCACTTCCCGTCGATTACAAAAACAATTACCAAAATCGGATCGCTTACAGCGGAGTTACGTGGTAACACACATAAAAAAACATACAGACGAATTGAGTACTCCTGTTGGGAAGTCGGTCAAAAATAGTGGTAATAACCTAACCAGGTATTCGTACACCTACCGACTCTATGTGAATACATATGAGACTTAGCAGATGAATAGGTTTATAGCACTATAACCTATAAATAATATATATAATGTTGTTACTTTAACACTATAACTATATTACACATATGTCAATTTATTTGTTAGTAAAAATATAATAAAATACAGCATTTAACCCTTTCCACAATTACGACGCAATTTAAAAAGAAAACACGTAAAACAATGAAATCAGAAATAAATATAATCTTAATCGTAATATAATATTATAAATGCGAAAGTTTAGATGGATGGATGGATGGGAGTTTGTTAGAGTTTGCAGCCTAAATGGCTGAACGGATCTCGATGAAATTTGACACAGATGTAGAGGCTAGTCTGGAAGAACACATAGACCACTTTTGATCTCGAAAATCGTTACGGTGCCCGAGGGGTACGTAGTTTTTGTTATTTACTCGATAATTCCGCAACGGTTCAACATCTTACTGAAATTTTGCAATGATAATGATTATAATCTGGAATAACATATATGATACTAAGTTTTTATTTTAATTACGCGCGGACGGAGTCGCGGGCGACTGCTGGTATGATATAAAATCGGAATGAATCAGAAATAAAATATTATAGCTTTGCTTTACTTTTTTGTCCATAAATGACATGTTTGAGATATATTCGATTTGTTGAGAAATGTTAGATCGTTGTACAAAAGTCTTTTAGACGTTGCAATTATGAATGCCGTAAAATGATTATTAATAGAATAATAAATGTCAAAATTTTCAGTTTTTCATTTTATAAGTTGTGCGAAGTTATCGTGGTTGGACCATACTTTCTTACAATTTTAATCACTTTGACTTATTGATGGCACGCACAAACATTGTAACTCGTAATGAGTTCTTGTTTATGGTCCTTACAGTTATACTCTATGGTTTAGAAGACCAGTTATGTTACTAATATTAAAAATGTTTAGATGGATGGATTTTTGTTAGAGTTTATCGCCTAAGCTGTAAAACGGATCTCGGTGAAATTTAGCATCTTCTTCGTGTTCTTCACTACAGAAGGTCGTGCTTATCTTGAACTTGGCATAGATGTATAGAATAGTCTGACGGAATACAAAGGTGACTTTTGATCCCGGAAATAGTTATGGTTCTCGTGGGATAGATTAATTTTAGTTTTATGTGAATTCTGCAACTCTTTAACATTTCCTACTGAAATTTGGCGCAGTTATAAAAAAAAAGCTAGAGTAACATATTCATCCCCCAAAAATATTCGGTTCCAAAGGGATACGCAGCTTTTTGTTGTTTATATATTTACACGATAATTCCACAACGGTTCAACATATTTGACTGAAATTTAGCACAGATATAGTCTGGAATAAAATGTGGTAAAAGTATACCGTCGACGAATAATGTTATGTTCTCCAGGGACATGTAGTTTTTTCTTATTTACATTTTTACTCGATTACTCCGCGGGCGGAGTAGCGGGCGACAGGTAGTCTACTAAAATTTGAAATAGGCTTTGTGAACATCATTATAATGTTACACTTCAGCCAATGGATATAATACCTTAAATAATACCTACACCGAATAAAGGTAGGCATCGCATCTGCAATTGCAGATGTCTATGGACAGCGGTGGCTTCGCTATTTCAGCAATATAAAAAAATACAAATCGAAAGCTGGCATTAAATTGATACATCTCCTTTTAAAGGATATTGTGACAAAAACCTATTTGGTCATTTACTTTGATATGTACATTAATTTAAAGTAATTTAAAACGTTATAGCTCAGGTCAATATAACTCTCTCTCTCTCTATAACCTCTCTAACTCTATAGCCTCTATTGGAAAATCTGTTTACCCGACCTCGATTTTCGGTAATTATGAAACAAAATTCATTACAAGATATGTATATTTTTCTTAGTCTAATTTTCAGTTTATTACAGTAACATCTGTCGGCAGTTGTGTCGTTTTCGTTTGTACGGTATCTCGAAGCATTCACCTCGCTCGTTATCGACGGATTCATTCTGTCTGCCTTACGGTAGCTGAATAAATATTATTTTTAACGATCAGTGCAGCGGCTGTTTGCGCACTATGTGTCCGACATGTTTACGTAACTAACAGTGTTCGGACGAGCCTTTGCGGCGCTGTCGGCTGCCCGCTGCCCACTGTTTGCTCATCTTGTTCGCGTAGATTTACACGAGGACAGAGAACAGTAAGGTAGAGCAGTAGAAAGAGAGGTACTGCAATTATTTGAACGCAAACTTACTGTCAAAACTGTGCTGTGTTGGCGTGTGTATTCAATCAATAGTATTATTTTTGTTGTGGTACTGTCCAGTGGAATTGCTCTGTCTCAAAGTTCTGTCCTCGTGTGATACATTACGGACATCGATACACATGTTCGACAACGCCGACACTAATTTCCAAATTGGAAGCCGCGGAAATGAACTTTGAGACTCGGTCATTGGTATTACAAACATACACCTTGTTGAGACAAAATGAACTCCTTTAAGCGGTTTTAATCAATAGGATAAATAGGGGTTATAATGTCTACTTAAGCTTAATTACCTTTGACAACACGCGCGTGTGTGAGTGTGTAGGCTAGTGTGTGAATAGTGTAGCT
>JAAOEG020000030.1:4635734-4645935 GCA_011763625.2 Papilio bianor | reverse complement strand
ATTTGTTCATACTGTTTATCCATTGTCACATCCAGGGTCAGACTCAAGTCTCAATTTTAAATATTTACTTAGATTTTCATTGCCTTAATCGTATATATTATTATCAATTAATATCTAATGTAATTATAGTATATGTGGACTATCTAATTCCTAATAAAAATTAATAAGTGAAGTCAGTCGCAGGGCAGTTTATACATATATAGTCATGGGGTGTAACTACGTAATACCACAAAGACATGGTCATGAAAATTTTTCTTATTTTTAAAATTGAAGCAACATTTTCCTAACCTCAAATTGACTTTGGACAAGTTAATTATAATTTATAATCACGTGATGCCACCTGAATCTGTGTAATGTGATACGATTGTAACTCATCATAAAGGCTTGTTTAGCATTCATTTATTGCCTGTATTTATTATGTTAATATTGTCCAACAACTATTAATTAAATTATGTATAGTAGTCAATATTATTAAACTGCCGTTTTTTTAATTTCAGAGACATCATGAGGTAAGATTCTATAAAAAGCAACAAGTGTCATATCTATCTTACTAGAATATAGATAATATTTAATAATGATGATAAATACTCCAGCAATATGGAGAGACGAAAGCCTAATTGTTGAAGATGGAATGCAAATGGAACTTCTGAAGATTCAATTCCATTATTCGGAGAAATAATTTTATTTGAATCGATTGTTAATGTTAGTACAAGATTAATTTAATTAGTTTGTTACATATTCTCAACTATTCTATAGATATTAGTACTCTCATTGTAAGCTTGGTTACGTATACTTGGGTACCGCTAATACTTACACTGAAATAATAAAACAATAGCTGACTGATGCAATGTTTTGCAAACTATACTTCCCTTTAACTTATCGGTCAATGACCGTAAGCATATCACTTTTATTTAAAGACTTCCTTTTGCCTACGATTTCTTCCACGCAGAATTAAGAATAAATCATCAAGATCCGTCAAGTTCTGTACATAACTTCTTACAAAAAATCATCTATTCATCCATTCAAACATTCGCATTTATAATATTAGTTAGACAATATATGGATAGAGAGGTAGGATTGTTCGCCGAATCTATTGGCCGAATACGCTGAGATTACGCATGTAATTACTTTTAAGTGAATAAAACAAAATAATGGCATTTTATAATTTAAATATTAATTGAACAAGCTAAATACATACTTTAAAACATCTTATAACTAAACTCTGCGATAAAAATAGCATTTGTTTTTTTACCTAGTTTCATCTAGACGCATGTTTCGCACGTAATAAAGCGTGAAGGCCAGATAAACCTAAACTATAAATATCTTTTTATATTGGATACCAAAGTACGGCAAGCAACGTATTGCACATTTTATGGGAAGTGGTTGCGGGTCGTATAAATACTTGCAGGAAAGTTTAAGAAAAACTAACGCAACAGGCAGTAAACTAGCATCAATTGATTGTGTTCTAAGCAATCTTGTATGATAGATTCACATTAAGTTAAAGGTTTTTTTTGTGACTGACTTGTCACTGTTTGCCTTGAAGAGGCATTTACAGCTCATCGGTCTTGAGGTGGCGTAGCGCAGATGGCGCTTAGTTTAAACCTCGTTAAAGAGTAATCAGGCTCAAGAGCTCCCTCAGTAGTTTCGACTCGGCTCGGGCCGTCAGCTCCTTATTATTACCTAAGTTAAAGAATAAAAATTAATTTATTAACAACAACGAAAATAATAAGAAATATTATGAACTATCTTTTAAATTCAAAGCAATAGTCTAATCTAAGTTCTCTATTCAGATTCCTTAAACTTTGTCTGTATTTTATATAAGATAAGCAGGACTGCTCAAGGATTCGTTTTAAGTTACTAGCATCTTCACTCAGTGCAATTTTAGCAAGATCTGTTTGCACTTAAGCACAACTTAAATGAATCTAAGCGTGGTTGTGAATTTTAGTCTTATTTGAATCATATTTCTAAACTAGCTTTAGCCCTTGACTCCATTTGCGCGGAATTAATAAAAACTTATTCCAATATATTCTCCTAAATTATATTCAATCTGTGCCAAATTTTGTAGAGATCCATTGATCCTTTGTGGAAATATCTTCAAACATCAATCCATCTAAACATTTCTAGTACAGCCATGAGCAAAAATAACGGGTCAGTTAAGAAAGTTTAAATATCTCGGAAGATAAAGACGCTAGCTAACTGAAATAAATTGTGCATATTAGATAATTAAATATCCTTAAAATAAAATAAAACATCCTTATTAATTTATTTAAATTTTATTAAAAAATATAAACTTAAGCGAAAAAGGATCTTACGTAAACATGGATAATATTGTGGTATACTATTTTTCATTAAATTTTATTTTTATTTAGATTTTAGAACTTAGTAATGAAATATAAATTAATTAATAAAAATATATTATTTTCTTTTAAGGATACTTAATTGTCTATCATGCACAATTTATTTCAGTTAGCGTCTTTATCTTCCGAGATATTCAAACTTTCTATCTTAACTGACCCTTTACTTTGCTCACGGCTGTATTAGTAGGAAGTAAGAATAATATCGCTTTAATAACATAAGGAAATAAGAATCAATACAAGTAAACAATAATTTAGCAAACTTGACCGCGTAAGAGACTGCATTGTTTGCAAGAGCTATTCTTAGTGCAGCTCACCCAGAACAGGGTTATCGGTGCTCGCCTTACGCAATTGTTACATATTGTTATAGGCCGTTTAAATTTTGCAACAATTGTTACTATTTAGTAGTCATCTCTTTCAAGGCCGTGATTTAAAATTACAGTAAATATCGAATCTACTATTTTAACAAAAATATTGTACATATTTGACTTTTTGGAGAAACAGTCGTTTACGAGAATAAGAAAGAAGCACTTTAAAGTAAATTATTTAAACTTTTTCGACACATAATTATAAACTTTGAGTCGGCACCAATTTATTTCGAACCCATCGAGGATCCTTCATCAGGATGAGTGCGATCGCGAATTTTTCGCGAACGCGGCGCGTCTTCCACTGGGAAGACAAATACGTTTCTAGCTGTTTCATGCATTACTTCTTTTTTTTTTATGATACAAGGTGGCAAACGAGCAAGCAGCCACCTAAAATCACTGAAATAGCGAAGTGACTGCTGCCCATAGACATCCGCAATTGCAGATGCGTTGCCTAACTTTAATCGACAAAGGAGGAGACGCACTGAAAGAGAATATTTCCTCTTCCTATGCGTATCGTCCTCCGTCAAGTCCACTTCCCCTTCCCATTCTTTCCTTGTAAGATAAGGGGAGGAAGGGAAAGAAGACTAAAATTAGGCCTCCGGCACCACACTCATCTGACGAAACGCGGAATTGCTTCCACTTCACGCCTGTCTTCTGTGTGGTCGTGGTATTACTCCGGGCGAGCCGACCCATTCGTGCGAAGATGTTAAAGTGGGCTCTACCACTGCTAAAAATTACTTTAAATTAATTGACAAAAATAAAAGAAGCTACTAACTACTTGTAGGTCTTTAAGGCCGCCTGTTTCCTTCAAATCTGTCTACGTTATGAGTTATATTCGCAAAGAAATTATAGCCTCAATAAAGTCGTCAGCATCAATAACAAGTGGAAGCAATTCCACGTTTCATCTGATGAGTGTGAGATCTGGAGGCGTAATTTTATTCGTCTTTCCCTTTCTACCTTTTTCTTATATGGAAAGGATGTGATTTTGACAGAGGAAGGGATGCAAAGGAATAGGAAACGTTCTCTTTCTGGGCATCTCTTACTCCGTTGCAGTTAGGCAACGCATCTACAATTGCGGATGTCTATGGGCAGCAGTCGATTCTTGCTGTTTTGGCAAATTCAAGTGGAAGCTTGCTCGTTTAAGACCTTATGTTATAAAAAAATACGTTTGTGGTAAATAATAACATAGGTGTATTTGGTATGTTTGATAATTTTGGTAAAGAAAGTTATATGTAATTTATTTGTTATGTATAAACATATGAGATTATGTTCTTGGAATTTGATATTAATTGTAAATATTCAATTTGTTGTTTTTCCTCTTTGCGTCAATGAGCGCCGAAGTAATAATAATTTATTCATATAACGTGTGTAAACAATAGAGATGCGTACTACAACTTATAATCCGGTTTTCCTCTACTACTTTACTTACTTTATTACATTATTTCCTTTAAGTATATTATTTAAGAATGTAGTGAATTCAGATTTGACAGCGGATAAATATGTATGGAAGAGTAGTATACACTGGTCCGTAGAGAAAAGGGAAGGTTGATGTAGGTAGACGTTTGGTCTGCGGAATTGACACTAATGTCATTAATTTGATTGGCCTAAGTTATTTTGTTGCAATACCAATGAAATACTACGACCACACATAAAAAGGCGTCGAGTGGAAATCTTTCCGTGTTTCGTCTGATGAGTGTGCATGCCGGAGGCTTCATTTTATTCCTCTTTTCCTTTCAGCCTTTTTCTTATATGGAGAGGATGGGAATTGGATTTCATATTGGTAGAGACGCAAAGAAAGGAAAAATTAACTCTTTCTACGCGTCGATTAAAGGTAACACGCATCTGCAACTGCGGATATCTTTGGGCAGCGGTGGCTTCACTATTACGGCAAATTCCAGTAACGGCTTGCTCGTTTGCCACCTTATTATTATATATTAAAAAAGTATTGGTCACTCCCTTCGTTGATTTTTTCACTATGTCCATAAAGCCGTTTTTACTTTAGCACTTTTAGCATAAGTACTTTTACTAATGATTTATATCATGCTTTATTCACTATTTTATTTGCTATATTTTGTAGCACTATCTTCTTTCTTTATTAGCCGTATGACGCCGACTGCTGGGTATTGGCCTCCCCCGGAGATCGGCACGATTGTCGGTCCTCTGCCACCCGCATACAGGACACTCCCGCAACTCTGACGAAGTCGTCGGTCCGTCTTGCGGGAGGTCATCTGTGAGATATTAATTGGTTAAACATTGTAGTATTATTAAGTTGTCGTTTTTTAAAGTTTTGCGAAAATCATTAATTTAGGTTTGGGATAAAGTTAACCATTTTTTTTTTATTTTGTCATAATTTGTTATAATAAAATGTAATCCAACACATATATAGTAAATTTAATCCAACCAAAGCATAAATGTAATTTAATTTCCTTTATATCTGTTTATCGATGCTTTTGACGAAGAAGAACGAAAAAGAAAAATAAAAACATTACCCGAAAATTCTACGAAAATTACATATTGAATATTCTGTAACTCTAATGGACTAAATAAAGTACAGCTGAAGGTTTTTTAGTATGACATATAACGTTTAAAACGAGCACATATATAATATTATTGGTAGTTTACAAGATGCCTATCTCTATAGAGACCTATATAAAATGAGTTTATTTTTTCCCCAAACCTGTTATCCTAAAACTTAAAACGTAACATCTAGATGCGTGGACAACCTAATTTAATGTATATTTTTAGTGACACAACTTTCTTACCATAGTTGTCTTTGCAGTTCATGTAACATCTCATCTTAATTGAATGCTGTTTGAATTATGTATCGAATGTTTGACTTGGTCTTAGGTTCTAGACTCGGCTGAAAAAATATTGGTGTCACTATCAAACTATTGTATTTTCCAATCTGATTATAATTTAATTGTCCAGAATCAAATGCCTATGGGGAAGTTCTCTCTTTTATTAAGTACATGTGTGTTGATTAGTCTTCATCTTAAATTAATATAATTGACTTATCAAAGTGATGGGAGGTATTAATTAATGCTTATTGATATGTTCACCTGAAAATAGAACAATTTATAAGTAGCTTACAGTAAACCGCGACTTCGTCTGTCAAAATCAGAATACACCGGAGGTAGTGTAGCTTCCTGACAGTGATAGAATATTTCAAATCAGTTCAGTAATTTTGGACATACAATGCAAATAAACAAATCTTTCCTCTTGATAACATTAGTGTAGAAGAGTGCTACGAGTTCGTCTGTAAAGTATAGTGTATGTGACAGAATTCCCTTGAAATGCATTCCTCTTAGCATTTGCTTAGACTTTTCTTTAATTTTCAAGAAATATTTTGTATGTTACAATGCTACTTTGCTCGGAATCGAACTTTGTATTCACGGCGTAACATAGAAGTGTACAGGCTGTATGTGCAATTATAAATAGTATAATCAAAAATTAAGTTCTATGTATCACAAAACAATGAGCTTGCGTTATTAATTACAATATATAATGTAAAAGTAATAAAGTAATATTAAATTAAATAAGAACCAGTTTCTTATGTGCATGCTTGAAATATTTGGTGAGGAGAGGCGCGGTCGATGGCCGCCTCGGCCCCGTGCACCCCGCGCGCTCCCCGCGCCCTCTCTGCTACACATATGCGAGTGACACTTCATTATATGCACCACGAGATACGCCGTTGTCAACTGATAGCTTGTGAAGTGATAGGAAATCCCAAACTATCACTCACTCTATACCAAGTCATCATTTCCAACAGTTGCAGGAAAAGTAGGAAAAATTACACAATTAATACTTACTCTATGATTTTGTTTTTATTTTTAAGCCACTGAAATTTAGATTAACAAATTAAAACTCCAGAAACGTTACAGTATATTAAATGATTCAGCCACAGCTAACATAAATGTTTTCAAAATAAGTTCGACTTAAATTAATTAGAGCGAAACGTTGGAAAGAGTAGTGACCAAGAGGAAAGACAAAGGCCTACCTACTCCGATTCATTCGTAGCTTTTTGTCTGCGGGGAATGCGAGTCGTCAGACTTTGGTCTGGTCTGCAGGGCGGCAGTGCGGGGGGCCCATACTTCGCCCTTTTGTTTTTATTCTCGCGCAAGAATGCAAAACAATTATAATTCCCCGAGGGATAAGTTGCGCTCCTCGCCAACGGAGCATATTCGCAAGTAACTCTTTCCTACATCTTATTAGTTTTGCGGTTTGGCATAATGTTTCTTTAATTGGATACTAAGCATCGTAGAATGATGAGTAGAGTTTTATTTTTAAATAAAGTAGTACTAGAGCTAACTGGGAGTGGTCAAGGTAAAGCTGCGAGAGGGCGCGAGGGCGCGGGCGGGCGCGCACTCACAGGCACCGACTTCGGCCAATCCATTTACGTTAATTACACCGAGATGGGGATAAATCGGTGTCCAGCCGTCCACCGCCGAGTTACGAGCGAGCCGGCTATAAAATAAATTATACCCACTTCGCTCGCCTCTCGACTCAGTTTTTTGTTGCCGTCCACATTGAGAAAAAAAGAACAAAAGTAAAACCTCGAGAGGACGAAATACGAGGCAAAGACAAAGCTTAAATTTATCTACTGATAA
Organism: Papilio bianor; assembly: GCA_011763625.2. Classification (NCBI taxonomy): domain Eukaryota; kingdom Metazoa; phylum Arthropoda; class Insecta; order Lepidoptera; family Papilionidae; genus Papilio; species Papilio bianor. The sequence goes on along the minus strand of JAAOEG020000030.1, from coordinate 4,638,606 downwards.
TATAGACGTAGGACGCCGGCCGCGCCTGCCGCGCGGTTGCCGGGTGGCCAAATTATACGGCGGCCATTCCTGCGGCCCGGCCGGCCCGGCAAAAACATGATATATAGTCGCCTTGTGACGAAATATTTGAGATTTGGAGACCTGCCACACTCTAAATGGAATTCACTCGGAATATTATGTCGGGACATTGTTTGTGGACGACTTCATAAGAGCTCGAGTAATATTTCAGCTATGGATATCGTAGAGCTTGGCATGACCATTCCATCGTAGCAAATGAACTTGTTGACTAATTTGAAATTATATTGTCATATGTTTTTACATTAATAAGCTTTATAAAGTGGGCCAAAGGTGTTCGTTTGATCCTAGGTATTTCGATACATAAAAATTTCACTGCCAAAATACTTTAAGGTATTTTTCTCTCTCTTTTGTATTTTAAGGACAGATAAAATATGTTTTAATACAAGATTTTTGACAATGAAATTCCACACTCTTACGCATGTTAATATTTAAAGCAATATTTTTCAAATGTCTATGTTTAAAAATAAAATATGACATTTGTGTATATCATGTTTAATTTGCAGATATATTTGAGATCAGTAGCATTGAAAATAATACAAGGTTCTTTAATAATAATGAAATAAAACTGTGGTTCCAATTTTACTTTTCGTATATTATTATACTCCGTTTTACAGCTTGCGGACGGTTATGAAAAAAGATACAAAATGCATCAATAAAAAACTTCCTTTACTCTTTGAACATTTTCAAATCTTCAACATAGACATATACAACTATGATCAGTTCTAATTTACAAAGGATAAAGTTATACTGGAGCTAATTCGAATAGCTCCGAGCTCAAATTACAAATTACAAAAGTCACAACAATGAATTATAGAGCATTGTACCGATTCAATAGAATCGTTTAGCCGCGACCTCAGCCCATGAGAAACTGTAGACGGCCGTGGCCAGGTATTTAGTCTAAAATCTTGACCTTTAAAACCTGAGTAGGAGTCTGCGTGCCCGCCGGTCTACGCGATCTCAACGACTATTGTCGTTACTTGATAAACAAATTATACGTAAGGTTTTTCGCTATTTCGATATCATTGAATCGATACAATATTTTGTGAAACTTTACACATTTGCTCTAAATATTTTACTCAAATATAAATAAATTTTGATAAGCAGTAAATATAATATTAATAATTTATACTGTTAACGTGAATTATGCGTGGAAGCCATTAGACTTCTTACGTACGGTATCGACGTCTTTAGGCTACAAATTAACGTTTTTATGGATAACTCGAGTAGCTAACTTGTTTCAATATAGGTTTATCATTTATAATACTTTACGACTAGTACACATATAAGAATCGTTTCCGTAAACACTCTATAGAAATATGGCAGAACATTCACTGTACTAAGGGACAATTTTTACACTAGAAAATCAATGGAATTTATAGTAGAAAATTATATCTTTTATTATACCAACATCTTCTCTTCCATAAAATAATTATTACACGAATATATACACATGTTAATCTACCAGTATGTACAGATTTCGAGGCCGCAACTATATTTACACTGGGTCCACGAGATATCACTAGGAGAGCATCGGGCGTCGGGCGCCGGGTGGCGGCGCCCTTCGTCATCGGCACCCGCAGCCCACCACCATCATGTCTTGATAGTTTTTAAGCACCACATTGTTCACTTCGTCCATATATAACATAGATATCGGCGATAGCTGCGTGGGCACACAACACGCTTTGGGCACAGCCGCCGGGTTCACTGAGTTCACTAGAGTCTGCACTATCGCGTGATTAGTGCCGTTGAGGTGGTCTGCCAGGGGGAACGGACAGTCGCCCTGGCAGTAGTACGCGTCGTAGCCATGCGGGGCCACGATCCAGTCGCTCCAGCCCACGTCGGCGAAGTCCACGAACAGCGGCCTCCTCTGACAAATTTCGCGGGCCTCTTTGCGCCTGTGGTGCGCGCGGTGCCCTCTCCTCGCGGCCGCTCGCTTGTTCCGCGTGAGGCGCGATTCGCCGCTTTCCCGGGCGGCGCGCGCCCGCGCGTCCTCCGTGTACAGTAGTAGCAGCGGCTGCAGCGCGCGCCATTGTTCCTCCTCCTCCGTCGCTCGTCTCCGCACCCTAACATGCGGATTGTGCGCGGCCGCTCCCTTCGACTCCTCGTCTAAGATTTTTACTAGCAACCCATGATTGTGCTTCGGCTCCGAAAGCCAGCGGCGAGCCGCGCTTAGCGCGTCGGCCTTCACCACGCCGTTACCGGCCATCAGCGGCACGGAATCAAGTAGCCGCAGGATGGGATCCGTCTGACCGCGGCGCCCCGGCCGGACGATGTCGTACAGTAGGAGCCGCTGGGCGCCCGTCACGTTGTGCGCCCGCTGCAGCGTGAGTTCGGCGCCGCGCGCCACCTCGTCCGAGGGCACGGCGCTCACGTTGAAGTAGAGTCGAAACCGGTGGTCGGCGGGGAAGCGGCGGTCGAGCTCGGTGGAAGTGTGGTGGAAAGAGCGAGCCGTGTTGGCGGATGCCGCGGGCAGCGCGCCCTGCGCCTCGTACAGCAGGCGCATAGCGCGCGGCACGGGCGGCGGCGCGGCGCGGACGCGCGCGGGCCGCCGCGGCAGCCCGAGCAGGGTGAGCAGTTGGCGCTCGGCGGCGGCGCGCGCCTCGGGCTCCAGCGCGGCGCAAAGCGCCACCAGTGCGCACACCACCGCGCACGCGCACGCCCCACGCATAATTCTCCTCGACCCACCTGCAAATAAAATAAATACGTCAAATATAATTGATCACTATAGAAAATATATTTTATTCAATAATAACCCAGTTGCTACCACGGTAGATGAGAAATTATTTTTCGTCTA
>JAAOEG020000030.1:4621069-4635634 GCA_011763625.2 Papilio bianor | reverse complement strand
AATGTTAAAAAATAATTCCTAATTCCGAATTACCTTGAAGGCCGTAATGTATTAAGTACAAGTCACTCTAATTACGTCGACGGAGTAAAGGCTTCGTATTGTTTTTTATTGTTGGCTCCTCACTCTTCGACAATCGGAATACGTCTGAACAAATTTCGCAAGTTTATCTACTTATAAACGAAAAACTACCGAGTCCGTATTTCGCGCATAGACAGGTTTCCCTATCGGTCAATGGGTTACATCACGGACTATCGCAAAATTTTCAAAAAGCCAAGGTAACTCCTTAATTTACGCGCGCATTGTCGTCACGTGCTTGTTACGATAACACTAACAACATTTTAACAGAATGTTTTCGTAATGCTCATACAAAGCTTAACAACATATATAAGCAAATTCAGCAATTTATATTCGTAATAACGTTCTTGGATTTTAAGTTATTTTTGTTCCAACATATTATTTGTTCAGTGAAGTGAAACAATTAACCGACAAAATTTAAATGCATCAACAAGTAAACTTACGTAGAAAGTTATATTCGACCGATAAGTTAACACTTTTGCTCGATTAATTTAGCACTTGTAACTTTTACTGTTGATAGTCCGCCGCGGCCCCTTATCACTCACACAAACAAACAAATAACTGGCCGCGAGTGAAACAAACATAACACAACCCAGCGCCGTTATTAACATTCAGATTGAGAATTATATAAACATCGAAACACCGCACTTATCTCTAAGCACTTTCCAAAGTAAGCGTTAAGTAAAAGACATCAACGAGATGCATTGACGATTGACGACTCGCCCCGGAGAGCACTAGAGGCGGACAGGTGATGGGTCGCCCGCCGTCGTCCCTGCGCCCTCCTCGCGCCGGAGCACTCGCCCGTGATGCACTTCATGAAACTTTAATCCGTGCACATGACACAAACCTGTCGAGATTATTTTATCACAAGAAACTCTAAGTGGAACCGAATACAGGTTCGGCGTTGATGAATGCGTATTTTGTCGTTATAATGTTTTGATCGCTCTAGCGCGGTCGACCGGATCATGGCGTACGTATTTCGAAAATAATGCGGTCAAACCAGCCGCGGGCGAGCGCTCGCCTCTCTCACTCACCCGAAATTTTAACGCATCCAACGACGGCACAGAGAATCCGCGACGTCCGCGCGGGTCACACTTAGCGTTTGGGGAAGAAATGGGAGAGCACAGGTTCAGGAGCGCGGGGTCGGTGCATGGCACGAGCGTCTGGTGGAGTGTGCGGGAGCATCGCCGGCGGGAAGCGCGCGTGCGTGAAGTGGCGCGGCGTGGACGCGCATCGCGTGCGTGTTGCCTTGTGTAAATGCGCGCGCGTGCGTGCGTCGCCGATCTCGCGGGCGGAGTGACGCTCCAGACGCGGCGGCGTCGCCGCGGGCGTGCCGGCGCCCCGCCCCGCCCCCGTCCCGCCGCACGCCCCTCGACCCGCGTAAACCCCCTGAACGCCCTAACGCGCCCCCCTCTCGCCGCGCCCAGACACCCGCGCCCAACCATCGCGCCCTACACGACACCCCTCCAAACTGATCCTCTGACACCCAATTTGAGGTTCGGTGAAAAGCAATTTTTTTGCCAAAAAAAAGACCAGATTTGTTACTCTGTACAAGTGTAACAAATGTAACTATCATATATTTATTCTTGCGTTATATTGAATGCTTATTTATACAAGACCGTTTTGGATGCACCGTAAAGTTTACTACGGTTGGTTGTCTTTGTCGAGCGTTTTACTTATTTTGTTTAAGTACAAAACATACAGTACCTAACGGTCCGTAACCTATTTTTTGTGATTTCGTTCCTAATCCGTAATCCGTCGGCTAAATGATAACCAATTAGTATTTTCTAAGAACAAAAAAGTGTTAAGCGCCGCTGTTCGTTTGCACCGTGACTCATGACAACTTATTGTCTGTGAAATTCCCACACACACAATAATACCGATAACTCTATTTACTGGAACTTTATCACTCATTCTGTTATCAGGGGATACAACTGTTCGCAAATTGCAAGCTTCAATAGGCTAAAAATAACTGGATAAAATTACCTTAATTCCGTATTTGCAACTAACTAATTAGAACATATATGATACAGTGATCGATCATTCGAACTTTAATCTATCGGTAAAGGATTCGAATATCGATAAAATAAATTATTTAGAAATTTTTGTATTTTTGCTTAAATTTCATTTCAGTTATCTACTACTCTAATCTACTGTGCAATACTTTGACTTTAAACTATATTGTATTATAATATAGATTAACAACGCAATACGACCGTCTGCAAGAGAGGTCTTGTCACTGCACTTGTCAGGAATCCAAATGTGTCACATCCCTATTGACATCTGTTTATATAAAGTTAGACAATAAGACAAACGTATTTATTTGTTATTCTGCAATATGCTTGCATTTTGGGTGCACCGGGAAGGGGGACGACAATACATTTTAGGGCTTTGTACAAACTTTTATGTCTGAGCGACAATTTTGTCAATTGAATTAGGTACACATGTAACAACATGAATCTTTAACCGCTTGCTTTTGAGGTGGTCGGGAAGAGGTCGGCTTATCCTTATGCAACATTTAAATCTAAATGCTTATTTCATGGTCCATCACATCTGTATACCAACACAATGACCTTGAAAACATTACGCCAATTAACATTCCTTCTCGCCACGAATAGAGGTACATACAACGTTCTTATTTCATTTAAGGTGTACGAAAATTTTATCAAATTTATAACTGGCACGAAATAAAAATAGAAATAAAAAATACTACTATAAACCATAAAGTAACATTTAAAAAAATGTTGTTCTTTTAATAATTTAGAATGTATACAATTTAAGATGTGTATAATTTCAGTGAATGTAAATATATTCAACGTTGATAATAGTAATTAATTGTTTTGCATACATCGGACATTTCTGTGTAATGTTTAAAAGTTATTTATTAAATAGTGCTAATTATAATGTATGATAATTTATCGTCACGACACATAACTGACGTTATCGTTATTTATTGCGACGCTGTTATTGTTACGGACACGCATGACATATTTAAAATTAGGCGCATAACATTGTCAATTACTGTACTGAATTATAATTGTAATCATCAATTACCCTTTGTAAAGATGCCTACTAAATGTAGGACCTTTTCAAATTAAAGCTTATTTGGTTTAAGTGAGCCTACGTCTTTACATACAGTACGTAAGTACCTAAGGCTGTTTCCCAATAGTTTCTTAATGACTTACGTCACAGAACAGTAATTAAAATTTAAAAAGTAATCTAACCGTATTATAAGATTTTTTTGAGAGGTGGTGCACGCACTTTTTTATGCGGTAACGTAATTATTTTAAAATAATACCGGATTTAAAACAAGTTAATTGCATTAAGCCACGGGTAATTTTAAAATAATTAACGCACAAAAGATCGCTCGCGAAAAAAGGATTTACGAATTCACTATTCGCAAATTAGTAGGTAATTAAACACACAAAATAAACCAACAATAACGCACTGAACCGTGCGCGATAACGAAACAAAAGCTTTAATCGATTTGCTAGGAATTTTCCATTTAAAATAAATACTGACTGTCAGCTTTCTCACGTTTCTTAGATAATGAATAAACTTCCTATATTGTACGCAGGTGAGACAATCGCGGGCCATCAGATAAGCGTATAAGATAAATATTGCGAAGAGAAATGATCGTTGAATGCGTACCCGATGCGTGTTTGAGCGATGAGTGTACCAGCTAACAATGATTGAAAGTTTGCTTCAGGTGGCGAGAGATTTTTATTTTGATAACGCGCCGCACGTGGCCCGGCAGATGGCGGTGGTAAACTGTGTCATTTTTTTATTCGATACCAAAGCCTAACACAGCCGTAGATGTGGCATACCGCATTAATTATGTTTGAAGGTGAATACGTGTGCTCGAGGCGCAACATTTGTTTTTGAATCTTGTAATTGGTAGAAATGTAGAGACAGATGAAATATTCGAAGCGATCAAGAAAGTGAATACTTTTGGTTATTTTATAAATACGATAGAACATAGTAATTCATTCCAAATATGACAACGCAGTTTAAATAAAGAACCTCATTTGGAACTTAGAAGTTTGAACTAACGGAGGATCTACTATACGTATAATGTACAGTTTTTGTATCTATTCCTTGTAAGGCTCACACAGGCGATGTCTAGTGGACGAAGCTCATAAATGCTCACAGTAAATATATAATTTAGCAATGGTAGACGCCAGCTACGACATCTGGTGCACGAATAGGCCTGTTCGCCTACCGCAATACCACGACCACATAGGAGACATTCGTGCAGTGGAAGCGATCCTCGTCTCGTCCGATGATAAGGTTGCAAAGGAGAATATGAATTTGCGGCGGAAGGGCCGCATAAGAAAAAGAAATATTCTGTCTTGTGGTGTCTTATCCGCCGTCGACTAAAACTAGGCAACACATCTGCAATTGCGGTGACCTATAGGCAGCGGTTACTTCGCTACTTCAGCAATTTCAGGTGGCTTACTCGTTTGTAACATTCAAATATAAAAAAAATCACAGCATTAAATTTCAGCCAATTCAGAACACCGTTACTAACATATAAATGTACATTTCACTTCATTATTTAAGGTGGCAGAGAATTTTGTTCCACAATTTAGCTGAAGCAGTTCGCTATTTACTGCAACCCAGTTAAATACTAACCTAGTTTTGATAGTTTACGAATATTACCTTATAAGTTTTCAAGTTAGTCAACCAATAGCAAGTCTTAATAAATTATTAAATAATCTAAACTAGAAGGATACAGGGTCGTGAAAGAGCCGGGGATACATAATGTATTGTAGTAAAATAAATTTGAGTATTTTAATATTATATATTGAGCATCTAAAGAATGGCTATATATTTTTGATAAGGTGTTATACCAGTGGACAGCCAGGTTTAGAAGTAATATGAGGGACCATACCATATTATAACAAGATTAGCTTAAAGCCTTTCACCATCACTACAGGTTTCTTATATTATCAAGGAAAATCAAATAAAAATAGAAAACGTATGACTCTACTAATTGAGTTGTAGCGAAGTATTTTTGTATGTAAAAATCGTTATATACAATTTTCAGATTTTAACCTAGCGGCCTTTAGGGTCAGTCAAAATAGCGAAGCGACCACTGCCCCAACACATTCGTAATGTGTGAATGTGTTGCCTTAATGGACAGGAGAGAGGACGCACAGAAAAAGTAATTTTTTCCCTCCCTATGCGTCTCCTTCTGTATCTCAAATTCACTTTCCCTACTCATCCTTTCCTTATAAAAAGGTTGGGAAGAAAATTAGACTAAAAATAAGCCTACGGCAAGTAAACTCAACAGTTAAAACGCGGAATTGCTTCCACTTGACGCTTGTCTTCTGTGTGGTCGTGGTATTTCGGTGGGCGAGCACGCCCCTTGCGTACAACAGATGTTATTGTTGCTGGCGTCTACCATTGTTACATTTATGTAAATTAAAACTTATGTACTTAAGTATATTAGTCATGTGTGAGTATCCACTGTTCATACTAAAAACTTATACAAAAATCAAATTGCATCAAGGAGTGGGAACCTCCTCCCCTTCCGCTCATTCGCTTTGAAAAAATAAAGATAGCAAGAATATGTTTTTTTACAGCTTTTACGACAGTGTAAACGCAGCATTATTGACTGCCAGACAACAACCCAACAAGCGATGTTATCGAATAAAAAAACAATCTATATCAAAGTTGTAATTGGTATGAAAACCCGGATGTAATCAAAGTGTGCTAAAGTTGTTTATAATCTACACGGCTACTGTTTGAAGACTTGAAATCAATTTAAAACATGGTGTTATTTTCTCTCATAACATTTAATTGATTACGAACATGATTAATCTTTTTTTATCTTTACTTCAATTAATTTCAGTAAAATTTAACTGAGGTAATAGTAAAAGAACACTTTATGCACAGTATATGGACATAAAATGGAAAAGAACACAAAATATCTAACACTAATCTAAATAGTCAGGATAAATCTCAAATGTCACAAAGATTCATAAAACTTGATGAAACGTTTTAATGTTTTTTATATTCTGGGCCAAAAATTTTTTCTGGATTCCTACCAATACCTTACCAAAATTTTTCGCCGTTGGTTTAAAAACGCAACGCACAAACGTACAAACATTTTTATTTATGTAGATTGAAAATTATAACAAACCTCCAAATATACACACACACGCATATCTTGTGACAGACACACACACGTACAAAATCCACACAACTCGTTTTAAGAATGCATGCATTAAATTGAAATTGCTGCGATGTGTTATCGTACCAGCCGTGGCTACCGAAGCCGTTACGCGCAAATAACGAACTGTTGTTCTTGTTTTTTTTTCTCACTCATTTTTTTGGCGCGTGTGTCTCGCGGGCCGTTATACGTGAGCTGCTGCCAGCGAAAGTTACAACTCGCTCGGAATTTTTATACCAGTTTTTAATCGAGATTTAGAATTCTTTTCGACCAGTATACACTTTTGCTATAGATATTTTTTTATAACCTGTGTATCAATTTTAAAATTCGACAAAATAGTGTAATAAAATTTACTGAAAGTTTTTTAATATTTTAATTACAGAAAAAAAGTTAAAGATTTTATCCTAAAGGCGTCTTTACTTGATGTTACCTGCCTTTAAAATAAAGATTACTTTGTAAAACTTTGTAGTATTAGGGTACTTGTTTAAAACTCTGAAGTTGATACCAATCTTAGAAACCACAAACTGAGTAAAGACTTTTCTAAATTCAATAACATAGAGTACTATGTGTCGAGGAATAGGAATTAACATATTTCAGCGAAAACTGCAACCAGATACATATGTAAAACAACACCTTTCAATTTCATAGTAACTATAGGGTTCAAACTTGATCCATAATTTATAGACGTCCATAGCGATTAAGCGAAACGATTCAGCATCTGCGCTGATAAGCCCTTATAGCTGATTACACGAAACGAATATAATAACATAAATACATAAATAAATATGGTATTTCACACTATGTTATACAACTGTGCTAAATGTCAATGAGGTATGTTGAACCGTTGCGGACTTATCGAGTAAATATGTAAAAAACAAAATTAATTATCCCACGTAAACCGTTCCTATTTCCAGGATCAAAAGTAGCTTAGTAGTAAGACAAACTCTAACAAACATTCATCCATCTATCCATCTAAATTTTCGCATTTATAATATTAGTAAGACTGGGTCCTTCTAAATTTCAGATACTTCGTAGTAAAATCAGTAATATTTACAAAATTACTATTTTTAACCTATTGTCAGTAAAGGGGACGATATATCTGGAAATTTGTAAAAATTGCAAGCTTAAAGATAAAAATTACTGTCACACTACAGCTACGGGATAAATGGCTTGCTACGAAAATATGAAGTTCGTAGCATTCTTTCACTAGGAAGGATTACTAATTTAAAAGTGCAGTTTTTCTTTTAAGTAGATAATAGTTAATGTGTTTAATATGGGTGGACAGCTTATACACAAATTAAAGAAATTCAAATCTGATGCTTAAAACACCTAACTATAGCCAAAATCAAAGTGTCGTAGAGTGTCTTCGTAGCACTAGGTTATACGTAATTACTAATTAGGTTAACTTTCATTCAATTTATAATGTGTAAGTATGATATATTGACTCATACCACTATATATTTATGTTCTTTTACTATATTCTAATATATTTTTTTATTCCTTGAAAGAAAATTATCCATGTTTTTTCTTACACTTTTTGCCCTGTTTATCAATGAGCAGAACATTTCCATTAATAACGTGACTTAACTGTTTACTGGAATACTCGGTGCGTAGTGTCATTTGCGATTTTCCTAACGATTTCCCGGCACTGGAAAACTCAAAGGCACCGCCAGTAGTAATTATACACAATCACGTGCACCGCTTACAAATAGTTAAATGAATTTAAATAGGATCGGAATCAATTGATACTGAATTACTCGGCACATTACTATTCCACGGCGCGTCGTTGTTATGTAATGTAGAATATTTATTCCTACATTTGTCCAGGTGGTCACATTGTTTCTACAGGACGTAATTGAACGATACATGTAAAACAAATGTATTCTTGCTAATTGTTTACAAGCTGCTACAGATATGTACTCACAGCACGTCCTGGTGTCACAATATTGTTAACATTTTAGTGTTAGCAATAAAGATAAATTATAAAAGATGTAATGTGACATTGTTATTATTGTTAAATTAATTATGTATCGGATCTCTTTGGCAGATAAGAAGTTTGCATTTTGTCAAAGAGATGGCATACTGGCCACTAAGAACTTTGCCTTTTTGAATACGAATAAAAGATATATGAAGTGAATCGGGCGGGAGGGAAAAGAGTAACAAAATGGAGTAGTGGACAGACTTTTATGAATTAATATTGTAACTGAAAAAAATATATATATATGTTTTTAATTTTGTTAAAAGGGTTTTAACAACGCAATAAAAGCATTTTGGCCGCCGTGCTCCTGTTTTTGATTTAATAAATTACAAATTAACTAAAAACATAATAAAAAGGACATATAACAGAGTTCTCTAACATGATCTTACTTCTTACGAATATTATAAATGCTAATCTTTAGATGAATGTATGTATGGATGGATATTTGTTTGAAGGTATCTTCAGACCCGCTTTGAGGACCACGATGAAATTTGGCACAGATATAGAACATAATCTGCAAGTACACATAGGCTACTTACTAAGTTTTTTATTATATTCCGCGCGGATGTAGTCGCAGGTAAAAGCATGTATTCTATACAAGTACCTTTCGTATTTATAAATATGAAGCGTTGGTAATCCAAAAGTTTTATTTCAAATTAAAATTAAATGTCAAAGAACACAACTGTAGAAGCCATTATATAAAGGAAACATTGTTTTCAATAAAAATGTAGAGTTTAAAATACGAAAACACTTCAAATAAAGCATAAGGTAATATGTAGTTAACGGTAGCCGGTGGCGGAGCCATGCCGTCTGCCACCCACGGCCCGCGTCCTGCTTTGACTCACCAATTCACGTCTCATGCACGTAATTAGCCCATTAGCACGCACGCACCGCTCAAATGTTTCAATTAGATCAACGACCGCCGGGAACGCTCGACCAGATTACCCTTCCCCCTGTCCCCGCCCCTTCCGCCATCGTTCCCCGTTTCAATGAAAACCGCGATAACTCGCTCCTCAGTAATTGACAGCACTCGCATTGTCTAGTTTTATTAGCAGACATTTTTTTGTGCAAGTTAGTCAAGTATACTTAGTAGAGGCTTAGTTTAGTCCAAGTCCGCGACTAGCACGTAATTTGTGTATCGGAGTGTAATACAAGAGATACAAACTAGCAAATTACAATTGTTGCCAATCATATTCGTTTTAGCACTATATTACGTGGATCAATTGAATATTATTATGTCATTTTAATAGAACTGTAACGTTTTTTATGGTATAAAGTGGCAAACGAGCAAGCTGCCACCAGAAGTGACCGCTGCTCATAGACATCCGCAATTTCAGATACGTTGGCTACTCTTAATTGTCGCAGAAGGAGACTTACAAAAAGAGAATATTCGATTTTCTATGTGTTCCTTCATCCTTCAAATCCACCTTCAATCCTTTCCTTATAAGGAAAGATTGGAAAGGAAAACAGGATTGAATTTAGGCCTCCGACATTAGGTGATCAATTGTCAATTCCATAAACAGAGTCCGCACTTAATGTATTGCTGTTAAAATTTAAACATTTAAAAAAATTAACGTTATTTTCCATAGATACTATGATGGCACTGTTTTTTTGTATTGAAATAAAGATACATACAAAGTTGATTGAAGTTTCTATGAAGCACAATGTAATATGATACTAAGAGTATAATTAATTTTACAGTCCATACCTAACAATGGTTTCGTTTCAATTTTCTATTGATGAATATTAAATTTCACTTCCTTGTAACGAAATGAAACACGAGTGTATAACTTACGTGTGTAGTAATAAGAACTATTTCGTTGGGCTAAGTGAAGTTTGAGTGGTGCAGGTTCTGATTGCATCGGTCGAAGCTCACAAATGCATGTGCTAGTGCGCGATATCAGCGTGTCAAATTGAAGGTCACTGGTGCATTCCGGAAGATGGAACTCACGCGACATGTTTATCTTGATATACATACATTTGTTACCGCATGTTATCTCTTCCTTATTATGTAAAACATAGAAATATTTAATAAATTCGTTACGCGGAAAAAATAAAATTACTTTTATAACATATCGTTTCTCTGAATCTCTTTGGAAAAACAGAGGTAATTTATTTTTATATGGATGTTGTGACCGTTTCCATTTCCGTTCGAAATATGTGGAAAGAAAAAGACTATCATTTGGCAAATGTTTTTTAGAATCTTTAAAGACACAACATAATACGAAAAACTTAAAAAAAAAAATATAGACTTTTAAAAGAAATATTATATATAAAGAAATTATATAGTCATTCGGTTACGGAATGATACGTACTAGACATGCATCGTAGAAAATGCCAAAGAAAATTTCCTCGTATATCAAGTTCATCAGCGGGCTCCTGTTTGCTTTGGCTTAACCAATGTCAGACCTAGCAGATGAAGTCCGGTGGTGCTAAAGGTGTTATAAAAAATATCTTCTTGTTGGTATTAGTAGTTATGTAGTAATCTAAATTATTTTGCAAATACTTTACTATGGGACTGACATGATCATTAGAATCAAGGTCCCTTAAAATAAAGAGAAAAAAAAGTTCATCAGTGATACCTGTAAAACCAATTTAATAACCACATTGTTTGTAACCTTACATACGTAATGTACTTAATGTATTGAATTATCTAATTTATAAACAACTAGCTTTTGCCCGCGTCTGCGTCCGCGCGGAAATAATAAAAATTTTGTAAGTAACTTATGTATTCTTACAGACTATGTTCTATATCTATGCCAAATTTCATCGTGCCCTTCTGGAGATATCTTTAAACAAACATCCATCCATATATCTATCTAAATATTAGCATATATCATAATAGTAAGAATTAAGATTATATTAAACTATAAAAGGAAAATAAAAATCATACTCTTAGTACAAATCAGAACAATGTTAGAATCGGAGATAAATTGTTATGACAATTGTTGTTATGACAAAACGCTTGTTTATGAACAAGCGTTACTTTTTTCATTTTTAACGTGTTACAGTTTAGTAAACAATTCATAACTACGTTAGTTATGAGTCGTGTATCAATTGTAACAATGTTCTTAATTAACACAGCAAGTAATTGTTTGTGAGCGTATGTGTCGCGCACTTGCAGTCAGATTGCTTCATTAACAACATGTACTCGCCTCACGCTTCACTCCCGATATGGCACGCAAAAGACGTCCATGCTATGATACACGCACACATATTGAATTCTGTATAACGTCATTTGTTTTATTTTGCAGCCATGTAAGTAGATTTATTAATTATACACAATCTGTTTCAATGTAGGAAGAATACAAAAATGGCTTACATTAAACATCGCATGTCCTTAAGTTAAAGTCCTGTTTATACGTGGTACATAAGTAAACAAGATGTATCTCGTAAACTGTAGTGTACAATTGCTTTGAAATTAAATATTGTAATCTTTTATTTGTAATAAAAAAACTTAAAAAGCTCGCAAAAGTTCTGAGTATGTATTTTATTACAAGGCTGTAGTAAACGCCGCAATTTTAAATTCATGTTTATTCTGACCCTAAGAAAATGGTCAATATTATAAAAAAACAATTAACCGACTTCACTTTGAATTAATCAGTTAAAACTGACGTCTCTTTTGCCTTGTGTCAGTTATAACTAAAAGTTTGTTGCCGGCATTAGTTCATATATACCGGTAAAGTTTAAGAACAATGTGATATAGGGTGAAAAGAACAATTGAAGTGTGTGCAAAAGAAGACAAAAGCGATTAGCAAATCTCATCATTACCCCTATCTTATGTGAAGTCTTAGAATGCTACGCAGTAATTATAAAAAAATAGTTTACGCAATATATAATTAAATTTCGTCAGATGGTTTGTACGTATAATGTACCTAAATGTCGCTAATTGCAAATAAACAGCCTAGCACGAAAATGTAGGCGAAAACTAGATATCACCTTCGGACCGGATCCGTGCGGACACACGGAATTAAAGTAAAATATGGAATCCCATTCTTTATTCCAGACTATGTTCTATATCTGTGCTAGATTTCAGTAAGATATGTTGAAACGTTGCGCAATTATCGAGTAAATATATAAATAACAAAAAAATACATCTTCCTGGGAAACCCTAACAATTTCCGGCATCAAAAGTAGCCTACGTGTTCTTCCAGACTATCCTCCATCTATGCCAAATTTCGAATAGATCCATTCAGCAGTTTATGCGACAAATTCTAACAAACATCCATCCATCCTAAACTTTCGCATTTATGATATTATTAAGATTAAGATATACGTAACTACATTAACATGTATGATATTTTTCAGTGTACTTTTCGTCCGATAGTTAGATGTACAAATCTAATTTTTTTTTTTCGATGACGTTAAGAATACTTTCTCGCAAGTTTTCGTGCAAGGCCCTGAGTACGCATTAGCACAACAACGATTTCTCCAAGTATAATAATTATAATTTGTAATTTGGAAGTAGGAGAAATACTTGTTGTAATTCTTCAACAAGTATTTCTCCTACTTCAAAACACTAGAGACCGACATTTTAGTTAGGAAAACTCAATCAAGTTTTAACAGTCAAACACCAATTTACTACCACAACAAGGAGAGGCCATATCGCACGATTAACCTTAAGAACTAGTTATGCTAAATTTGTAGACAGCTAAAAAAACCTATGCGATTATCATAAACTAAAAGCAATTCGATTATCTATTTGTCTAGGCTTAATTGTCGTATTGAATATCTGATCAGAACGTTAAAATGTTGTTACTTGTTATTCAGGCATAAATTTATTTATTTTATTTTGATAGTTGTCTATTAACCTCAATGATATTGTCAATGACCATTTATTATACTACAATGTTTATCTATTTATTTATTACGATTTTAATAAGATACACATTTTAAGATAACTTAAAATTTCAAGCACGAATACCATTTTAATCGGTTTTGGTGTTTTCGTGTATTCAGTGAAACCGTACAGTATTCATAATTTAAAACGAATATTTAATTATCGTCTTTTGACTACTGACGATAACGAAGCTGAAAGCTAAACTGAGCTCGTAGACAATGTAACATTCGATCAGCGATATTCCTAGTAGAATCGACAAAATGTATAGGAAAATTACGTGACAATAATCATGATATGTCAGATCGAGAGATATAGTCGGTTCTATACATTTTTGAAACTCTTTATGGAATCGCTTCGCAGCGAATGCACTTTGTCTAAGGGGTTCTTCCGGTTTAAACTTGTCACGCATTATTTTTTTATGTAGAGTCAATTGCTTCGTTCATTCTAGTCTTTTAAACTCTTGGGCTCCAGGCATAAGTTCTATCTAAATAGCAAATAGAGTAAGTAGGATAAGCAGAAAATGGTCCTTTTCTAAAAGGTTTAATTGCTATGTGTCTACCTCGTATAATAAACTTCCTAAAAGTTCATACAAATTTTGAGTTAAACTTATCACCATATAGTTATATGAAGAATAAAGAAGAATAATGAATATAGGTACTCACTCCTATAGGATACTTGTTTGGAATGATACTAACACGCTTCTATTCGTAAATACCGTTGGCCACCGATGGTTTTTTTCCATAAAATTGTTATTCGAGAAAACCGAATGAAATTCATTTAATGGTATATTACAATTGGATAAAATAGATGTAATTTAGAGTTAAGTCTAGTAAATAATATCACATACGTAGACAGGTGTAGGGCAGTTATTTTTCTATGTCAATACTTATTAATATTTTCACCTTTCAAATGGTTGCTTTCTATTTACGCAACGGGTAAACGAAATCGTACTGTTCCGTCGGCCTTCACAGTTTTAATTGTGCAACGCAACTCAAGACTTTATCATTTATTCAAATTATGTGGTTGTATCGAACGGTGGCTAGCGTCTATTGGACCGGTTCACACACACACACAGCTAAGCGCTGTTGCTACTTGCAAAACATGCCGCGCCGCCCGTGCTTGCTCGCCAACTCGCGATCGCCGCGCCGCGTACCGTGCCCACTCTAGGGCTTCTAGCTCGTCTATATTTGACGTCAGAGCACTCGCAGCCTTACAGGCTAATTATAGACTGCAAATTCCTAATATAGATACGCAAGCGAGGCTTAAAATATCCATTAAGCACGCTTCACATCTTAGGAGTCAAGGAACGTTGCATCTAATGCTCACACTACGCCTGGAAGTGGATTGGCAGGTTTATTTCTGTTCCACAAGTCGTAAATAAGGAATTGAAATTCATCGAGTATTTAATCTATCATCTAACTTTGATTTTACAATTAGTTATCATTATATCCGTGAATTTTCACTTTAGAAACACACACGTACAAAATAAATCAA
>JAAOEG020000030.1:4483405-4508500 GCA_011763625.2 Papilio bianor | reverse complement strand
ACTAAGGCCTAGTCACCCCTAACTTGGGGTAGGCTCCGAGCCCCTCGGTGGGGACGTATAGTGAGCTGATGGTGGTGGTGGATGTAAAAACCTCTGCTCGGATGAAGGCTTTCTCCAAAGACAACTACTTCTCTCTATCCTGCGCCACGTGTGACCAGGAAATATTACAAATAAGTACTTGCAAATATTCGATAGAACCTATCCATGTGTTATAAAGATTTTTTACCTAAAAGAAGATTTAATATTTAGATTTCAAATTTTCTATGTTTAAATTATACTTATAATATTTAAAAATGATAGGAAGGTTTATAAAAAGTACATATGTATGTGCTTAAATGTGCACTACTATGTAGTATATAACATTTCATAAAACGGAAAAAAAGCGTGGGTTATTTCAATTCAAACCGTTATAATATGTCATTTTTATGTGGCTACTTTTAGGCAATATATTCCTTTTCATTGTGGTTAAGGTGCTCGTAGGGATAAAGGCTTTAATCTATGATTATAGGCGACACTCACTATTGTGCTTGACCTATTCGTTGAGTTATTGCCCTTATCGACGATGATGGTACACTTTGATAGTAGCTTTGATGGCCGCCATTGAAAAGTGAATCTACTTATTGTTAAAGATATATTGCCGGTGGTTAAATGTCATTTTGTATGTTTTTTCTTTTTTCATTCATTCATCATTTTCATTATCATTTTCTAGCTATCGCCCGCGACTTCGTCCGCTCCGAATTAAATTAAAACTTAGTATCCTATCTGTTACTTCAGACTTTGTTCTACATCTGTGCCAAATTTCAATAAGATAGGTTGAACCGTTGCTGAATTATCAAGTAAACATGAAAATAAAAACGATATGTTTCACGGAAACCGTGACCTTTTCTGGAAGTAAATATAGCCTATGTGTTCTTCTAGACTATCCCTTACATGTATGCCAAAATTCATCAAGATCCGTTCAGCCGTTTAAACTCGTAACAACCATACATCCATCGATGTAAACTTTCTCATTAATACTAAATTATTAGTAATATTGTGAGGATACAAGGTTTTTTAAATAGTGAAACTATATCGATTATCATAGCCACTAACTATGTTATGTTTGATTGGTTTTTATATATCATAGTCGTTAAATACCCAACTAATGTATTTATACAAGTGGACACAAGAACGATGCCATTACGGCCAAGCTGCAAGTCGCAACTTGTAAAAAAAATCTTATCCAAAGAACACATAAAAAGCAGACATCGTTTTTCTTTTAAAAAACTCTCTCATTTGCCTATCAATAGTGGTTGGAGCAGATCTGACCGTAATAAATGTCATATTTTATGGCACTTAGGGAAATATGCAAGGGAACCGTTTTTACATTTTAGCCGGTGACCGAGGGCCGCTATCCTCAGCGCCGAGTAACACATTTCACAGCGCTCCTTTACTCAAAGCTTTTTAAAATTTATTTTCAAATCTTATTTCTCTTTTTGAGTATTGGGATATGGTTCGTAGGCACTTGCTCACAGACAATTGTTCACATTTCACCATTTAATTTAGAAGAATAACCAACGCATAGGCACTACGTAACTAAGATTGTATATCGCCATTTGTCACCCTCAGTATCTCGTTGCGAATAAAAGTTCTTCGCAACATGGATGTGATCCATCAAAGATTTGCGTCAAAATGGAAACAAATCTGTGCTAAGCTGTCGCCGAAATTCAAATACGATCGGATAATCGACACGGAACGTGCTGGCCGCGAAATCGTTTGCATTAAAAATATTAAAATAAACATTATTCGGCAACGGTAAACGTATCGATTGACAAAAACGCATCAAAAGCGTAATGTCAATTTTATTTTTACATGTCAAAGTTACCAGGAATAACTAGCGACAATTGCAGCATACTTTTGTTTATAGTCGACGGAAGTAAAGACTTTTTAACAGTGCGTGATATATTTGCAATAGTTTTAACTATTCTAGCTAGACTGTGAAGGATTCAATAAAAAGGGTGAAACCACATAGCCATAAAGGCGTCGATCATTGACTTACAGCGGGCACCCGGACGTCTCGCGACAAAAGGCGCGAAGTCAGATTACGCGCGACACAATATTTGCGCGGGCGAGTGTGGGTTGCCCGATAAAAGTATTCTATTTATTACCACCGCGGTACATTCAGAGCGCGTCATGCGTTGACATCCGACTTCGCCGCGCTAACGTACAAAAATGATCGACCCCGTAGGGTTGCCAAAACTTTTTCCTATTTAAATAATTACTATAGCGCGAGGATTGTTTATTTTTTTATTGTTAAGGTGTAAATAATAAGAGCGGTTATAACCAGGGACATAAAACTATATAACTTAATGCTATATTCATGCTTAATATAAATTTGTTAGTGTCGTGGTAATGATGATGATGTCCTCCGTGACGCAGTCCGTCAATGGCGAACCCGAATATGTTTAGGTATAGAAAGGCTTAGGTCTTAGTCGAGTTTGGTGTTTTGCATCCAGGTTTTGTAGTAGTCGGATTTCGAAGCGTCGCAGTCGAATTTTTTAAAATTTTATTTATTTATTTATTATTACATAACAATCTAGCCTAATTTTATGTTTCTAATTTCATTACTACAAGTTAGGTAGACATGCATTCCATATGTATATTAAACTTATCGTACATAAAACAAAACAAAAGTCGAATTATCAGAGTTTATTATCAGAGGCGCCATTGTCGTCTCTATTGCGCAAGCTCTACCCATTGATAATTGTGGATCTTGTCCGTATAAATGACTGCAGGCTTCCTAAATCTGTATTTTACCCTCAATTGAAACAGGGTAAACGCAAATCTGTAGGTCAGGAGGTTCTTAAGATACAGAGATGTTATCAAACGTCATCGGACTGCATGTGAGGTCGTGGTACCACCGTGTTTGATCCTTCAAAGCATAATAAGTACCTATAATAAGTAATACTATCATAAGAATGTTCTATACAATCAGGGTAATTCAATTTACGTAATTTGTAATTAGCAAATGTATATGTTGCCATTAATAAAATTTCTACTAAGTACATAAAAATGTAGAGACAACCCTAGTAGTATTTCGCGAGATCACGCACCACCCCTGTCAATATGTATAAAGTCAATACTTGGGAGTGTGAATAATTTTTCATCTATTCCTTATGCCCATTATGTGTCGTTTCGCTATCGCAATCCTGACAGACTATTACCTATTTTACACCTCATCTTTTTATGCAAATAATAGCGAACGTAAATATAACACACAGTGTGATTTCAATATATAAAAGTATCCTGAGTGTTGTCATTAATTAAACAAACCCAGAGACTTGAAACATATTACTCTTCTGAGATTCTCGCAATCAGGACAAAAATTCGTTTATACGTTATTATAAAAGGCTATTCAATATCATTCTATCTATTGTAGTAATACCTATAGTAGAATGGGTAACATCGTGTCTGGCGAATGGAAAGCCCTCATAAGTTCGCAAGCAGCATGGAAGATAAAGTGGGATTTGCAAGTCTCACCGCGTTCTTTGCGCACATTTGAATTATGGCATCTTAGTTATGCTGAAGAGAATTATAATTGTGACGTCACTACTTTGTATTACAAAAGGTTGTGTCGTGCGTGGCCTCCGCTACACTCGTGCTTCTTATGTTAATAGCATACTGCTTTCTGAATCTTTTTATCTTTCTTTTTTATTTACAATAATATCGAGATGATCAACGACATCCATTGACATTGCAGATGTCCATCCAGATGGACATCTGCAATACCACATCACATCACAGACGCATTGCCGGTCTTCGAGAAAGAGACAGGCTCGCTTCTTAAAGGACCCTAAGTCGTACTGGTTTGGAAATACCGACGAGGACAGACCATTCCACAATCGTTTTAAATTATATTAATTAACTAGCTGACGACCGCGACTCCGACCGCGCGTTCTTTTTATAAATCAAAATATTTTTTCTAAAATAAACGTATCCTAAGTTACCCCTCATTACATCCAGCCATTTCAGAGATTAGCCGGAACAAACAAATAGAGACTCTAGTTTTATTATATCAAAATTATAATATTTTGAGCAGTTTATTCTTGGATTCTGCGATTTTTAAGCGTTGTGTATTTGAATAACATGATTTCAATGTTATTTAGATTGGTAAACCAACTTCGATCGCACAGGGACGAAATTAAAGGATTGTGAAGAATTTCTTTGCAATTCTAAGTGACAAAATGTTCAATTTTGTACCCCTTTCTATGAATATGAAATAGACCGAATGGTGCCAAAGATCCAAAGGACTAAGTTATTCAAAATACACAAGCATGTCACAAGTATCATTCAGTCGCGAGGTCAATGCAAACGGAGCCGCATCTGTAAAGAGCTTCGCTTTGACTTCAAAGCGCTTGCGGAATAAATGCCAGCACTGAGAGAATACAAAATAAACTGGAAACACCTAGGGAAGAGTGCAAAATAAATGCGCCAACAGCACATTACACAGCCACTGAATCAAAAGGCAGGCTGAGCGTAAAGTGATGAAAACTGGAAAAAATAACAAAGGTGCCGACGCCGACGTCTACTAGGGCTGCCCTATTCTGGGATCTTGAGCTACAGGGCTTACGTGCCAACGCCTCGGCTGACCCCCTGTGACGCGGTCACCTCTCCTATCCCCACCCCTACCCACGAGCTCACAGGCTCAAAGGCCCTCTCTGGGAGCGCTCCAATATCTTAAGAATATCACACGTAATTATTACTGTACTTTTTCTCTTTGTAGAAAAATCTGTAATATAATAAAAGGCAATTAATCTGTTCAATTTAATCTGAATACTTACATTAATTTAATAAAAAAAAGTAGATTTTCACTTGCTCTGCCTGTACATTTGTTGGCTCTCATTAATGCGAAGAAAAAATGCCCAAGTAAAAAAGTGCGAGTTCTAGAAAAAAAATCAGTTATACACAGTGTTTGATAAACGCCACGTGAATGTCAATATGCTGGGACACGCAGGGCCGGATGATTTTTACATCAAAAGCAACGGCCGGCCGACTTGAATCGCACCCACCGCGTAAACACAACTTAAATAGACGACGAGCCGCGCGTGAGGTTTGAGAGCTAACACCACACATCTCACGACACTGTTTGCTCTGAGAAAAATGTACTTTCTTTTTTTATTTCTTGTAATCATTTAGGATTGAATCAGCCATTAAAATAATGACAATTGTCATGCCATAAATAGTTGGTGTAGGTTGAACTAATATGATTATTCGTTGTTAGTCTTTGGATTTGAAATCTATCAGCCATTGTGAATCATGCTTTGGTATAATTACATAATTTATTACATGCATAGAATTATAACTGATAGCAAATTAATTAGAAAATTATTGAACAATACTCGTCGTTTGTGCCTGATTTTAATTTCATAGCAGTCGGGGGTCGGGAGCCGGGGGTAAATGCACAAAATGCGAACAGGATTCGGTAGTGCGGGACAGGGTATCCGTGCGGTGTCCCGGTTACATTATTTACTGCACTTTAGGAGCTAAAGCGAAAAGCAATAATTCGTTTATCGGACATGGTTACCTAACAAGTGTACTTCGACGCTCGTTATAACGGTATGCGCTACTACAATACCATGTTATGGCAATGTTTTAAATAAAAATATAAAAATGCCACCGAATAAGTTATAAATGTCAAAGCGAAAACAGAACGATGTGATCATTAAGCCCATTGTTTTTTGCATTTTAAACAGGTGTCCATATAAAATTTCATGACGGGGATTACAGTTGGTAGCTGTCGCGCCCTAAAGTTACGGCTTTAATACAAAAATAAAGTTTAACGAGGACACGCAGTCTGGTGCAGCTTCCCAATGCTGAGCTCGATTTATTGCTCGGTAAACATCATTTATATAAAATACTTTTTTCGAATAATGAAACTGCTATTATTTTCAACAAGTTATTTTTGAAATGGCGCCTGGACGATTCGTATAGCAATTCTTATTTTAAGATTTTATTGCTAATAAGATTGATTGAACTATTTACGAAGGTTTTTATTCTGTGTATTTTATATTGTGTATAAATTATAAATATTGCGTTATGCAAACATTTTATAGGTACGCGATTATCTTTAATTTGTACCTTATTTTTAAGTTTGACGCAGATGTCACTTTCTGTTGTAAGACATTGATAAGACCAACATAATCTGTTAATTTGTTTGCTGATAGCGAGAACGAGTACTGGAGATTATCTGACTAGTTATATTCAGCTTGATATTTGATTAGGAGCTAGCAAAATTCCTTGAATAGAAATATTGATTCAGCTTAAAACATTTTATTACTTTTAAAAATTTCACGAAGTTATTAACCTAGTTTTGGAGACAAAAATTACACAAATGACATATTTATCATTAATAATATTATAAAAGCGATATAAATTTAGATAGAAAAAAGGCTACAAGAACACACAGGCTACTATTTTTTTGTTTTTTTATTTCCGCCGAGGCGGAGTCACAGGCAATAGTGTATTTAATGTGCTTAGCATATAAATAACGTCTGACAAATGAAAATAAAATGAAGACAATGTTAATACGACAATACAGAATGATTTTTTTGTCAATACAGGACATAGGACAGGTAAGCTTTTAGACTGACTATTGAGTTATACGTAGCAAGTTTTGGCTTTTTGCAAAATATATTAAAAACTAGGTACTACTTACCTCTCATAAAAGTTTATTCAATTACTTAAATAATTATAAAGGCTCTTTTTTTCAAGTCTTACGTCACAGGTTAAGGGCGAGGGAGGAGAGTCGACGAAGTGTGATATTGTATCACAAGGAGTGGGGTGTCCCAAATTTTGTGACATCACACTTTTTCAAAATACTACCATATCTAAGTATTAAAATGATAAATCTTATTTCAGACCACTGTTATTTTTATTATATTTCTAAATAGTAAAAACATATGTGACATCACACAAGGGGGGTGTTACAAATGTGACAAGATCTAAAAATAGCTAAAAAACCTGAAATTCGTGTGACGTAATTTATGGAACAAAAATCGAATATATAGGTACTATGATAAGTTCTTAAGACTTCTCATTACTTATTACTAGATATAAACTCATTTAAACATAATGTCTTAGTAAATGTAGATAAGAAAGCCTTTGTATTCGTCTCTTCGTATATTCCGTTACAAGCGAATGTCATTATGATTTATCATACTGATAAACAAAAAAAAGATCAACAATTCGTCTAAAATACTCACAAGTGTTTAATTTGGGTACATTACCCGATGTAACAAAGGTAGACGCTAGTAACAACGCCAGTAACAAAATTTGCTGGCTCGCCCGGTGTAATACCACGACCATAAAGAAGACAGGCGTGAAGTGAAAGCAATTCCGCGTTTCGTGTGATGAGTGTGCGTTCCGGAGGCCTAATATTAGGCTTCTTCTCCTTTTCAACCTTTTTATAAGGAATGGATGTCAAGGGGAAGTGGATTTAACGGAGGAGGGGACGCATAGAAGGTAAATTCAGTGCGATTTCTGCGCCGTCGATTAAAGGTAAGCAACGCATCTGCAATGGTTGATGTCTTTGCGATCACTTCGCTATTTCAGCAATCTCAGGTGGCCGCTTTCTCGTTTGCCGCCTTGTAATCACTACATAGTATAAAACAAAGTCGCTTTCCCTATCTGTATGTCCCCTTGACTGCTTAAATCTTTAAAACTACGCAACGGATTTTGATGCGGTTTTTTTAACAGATAGAGTGATTGAAGAGGAAGGTTTATATGTATAATAACATCCATTACATAGTGGAGAAATACTGTTATTTTTGAGGTTTCTAATGTGATGTCGTAAATATTTTTTTCATTTACGACATTTCATTTCATTTCACATTTTTTCCGGTTACGTTGCAACAAACGCAGGCTGAACACTGCAAGATTTATCAGATTTATACCCGTGCGAAGCCAGAGCAAGCCGCTAGTATATTTATATAATAGGTTAATACGTTTTTGTTAACCTGTTTAACTTTTTTTAAATCATTTCGTTGATCATCTCGGTGTTTTCGCCGCTCCTTTGCCCCCTTCCCTAATAAAAAAACAATCGGAAAATTTGTGAAAGATGATATTTTAAGAACTTAGTTTCCAATTTAACTTACGCTAACAAGCCACTGTGCTTTATGAAGTAACATATTAAGTGGCCATGGGCACACAAGAAAATGTTCTTAAATCGTTGTTAAAAATCATAACCGTTTTGGAGTGTTTTTTCAATATGGTATAATATATCATTTATCCTACAAATATTATAAACGTGAGTGTTTGTAAGAATGTATTGATGTAATGTCTTTCATGCCAAAACTACTGAATGTATTTCAAACTTTAAAATAATATAGCTTATACAGTAGAATACCTAGAGCTATAATTTATATCTATAGGGTATAATTTATATGGATGTTTGTTTGAAGTTATCTCCAGAACTGTTCAACGCATTTGGCTAAAATTTGACACAGATATACATAGAACAGTCTGGAAAAACATTAGGCTCCGACGACAATTTCACAATAGCAAATATAAAAATCTATGTTTAAAGAATTAAGGGTCATTTTACTTTGTTATTTCACGAATAGTAGTACAATTCGAGTGGCTTTCGTGGTTTTTGTGAAGTTATCAATGGTTGTAGAGGACGCTATTGTTTTCAACACTTAACACCCCTTTTGGTTTTTAAAGTGTTTTGACACAAAATAAATATAGTAAGGAATAAGTTATTGATATTACAAAGTACCTACAGCTTATGAATGGTGTAATCATAGAATTTTAATATTATAAAACATTAAAAAAAGAATAAAAACAAGCTTTTATTATTGTATTGTGACCGAAGTTACGAAGACGTACCAAATTTCAGCTCAATCGGTCCACAAGAACGATGTTTCTATGGTCACCTTCCAACCTCATCATTAGACCATGGTACCATATTATTGTATTGTCATCCAAGTTACGTAGATATACCAAGTTTCAGCTCAATCGGTCTATTTCAAGTGGTTCAAATCTTCCTTGTAAGATTTGTAAACATACAAACGTACATACAAAAGTGAAGTTAAATAAAAGCTTATAAAACGCTAGCAATCTAAGCCTTGTTTATAACGTATAGCATCCAGCTCCGAATGAAAAAGATCCTACATAATGCTGGGTATATAAATATAGTCATAGTAAAATGAAATATAATTCCACGCAGGTAATTAGTGATCAAACAAGATCTGTGCACTTCTATGACTTGCAGATTGCGAGTCAGTCTTTTACAAATATTTCTATTACCGTACCATATGTGTACGTAGCATAGTTTTTTTACGTTTAGAATGTGTGAAATGTTCATTCTAAAAAGTATTTTTGTGTATTTCATATCAAACAGTTTGTATACATCCAACCGTGGCTCGGATCTTACCCTAAGTTAGGACTTCGTCACTCTGGCTCAGTGCGGGTTGATAAATATCTTTGAATTTCATTTCAGGTATGTGCATCACGATGTTTTCCTTCACCGTAAGAACGTCGGATGTACGGATGTAATTCGAAAATCGAAAAACACATTGGTACACGATTTGAATCCAGGACCTGCAAGACAAGTCAAAAACTTAACCCCTGGGCCACCGTCGCTCTCTCTGACGGACTCAGACTCAGGATGGTTGCGTACCCAGTTTATTTAGGTACAAATGCTCTCTTTTCACGTTGAAATGTGAATATGGAATTATAATTAAACACTACTTTGTTTAATTTTCGTCTTTTTTGTTCTTTTCATTAATAATATTCTTTTCTAAATTACACATTTTCCCCTTCCATGACTCCATGATTTCGTGACAAGCACAACATGAGAACACTTATTAATGAGACAAAACCATGGCCATGATGATACTCAGATATAAAGCGAATCTTCAAAAAAAAAGCTTGCGTCCATACGAAATAACGCGACGCCTTGCAAATCTTTAGCGAGAACGCCCCGCTCGTCGCGGCTACATATTTCTTACGAATATCGCCACTAATACGACAGTCAGCAGATACAAATGAGTCAACACATATCCTATATCATATTATCCAATAAAAATGTTTTAAATATAGGTAACTACTGACTTACTTATATGCTTAATCAAAGAACGTATCCGTACCTATTCATTAATAAAGTTTTGTAGTATGAATTTATAGATAAGTTTTGACCAATTGACCAAATGACTTCTATGAATTAAATGTCCTGTAGTGCGGAGATGGTATCGATATATCGGAGTCGAAGTGACAGCAGTGCGGTGCGAGCGCGAGGCGCCGCTCCTCCGGCGTATCGATCGCCAACTGCTGTTCGCCGCCGTTCGCGCGGCCGTACCGCTCGCAGTTCGCCGCCCAAAAGAAACAGGAGTCAGGAGCGTTTCTTCGCGCGCCCGCAGCGCCACGGAAAAAAGGGCGGGGACTTCGCGGTGACTCGTCCGGCCAATCGTGGCATCGGCGTGCAAGCGCCGTCCAATCGGTGGCCGGCGGCGGGGCGGGCGCGCGCACGCCGCCGCGCCTTCGCCTCGCTGCCGCTTTTTATTTATTGTTGCGCGGATCGCGGCGCGCGTCGGGTGTGTGATGCGCGCATAGTGAACCGGCATGGAGTCCGCCGTGGACTCGGCGTCAACCGCGAGCGAAGTGAGCGGCTCATCAGGCGGATCGCCGCGCGTGAAGGCGGCGTCGCCCGCGCGTGCCATGAGTCCACCAGCGCTGCTGGCACCACGGATGCCGCTGCCGCCGCCAGGGCTGGGGCTGCTGGGCTCGCTGCAGATGATGCACCACTCGCCGCTCGAACTGATGGCGGCGGCGCACCACCATGGACCGCCTCGTTACGGCAGCCCGCCGCCCATTTCCACCTCGGACCCCTCGGCCAACGAGTGCAAGCTGGTGGAGTACCGCGGGCAGAAAGTGGCTGCGTT
The DNA here is from genome assembly GCA_011763625.2 of Papilio bianor. Taxonomy (NCBI): domain Eukaryota; kingdom Metazoa; phylum Arthropoda; class Insecta; order Lepidoptera; family Papilionidae; genus Papilio; species Papilio bianor. The sequence goes on along the minus strand of JAAOEG020000030.1, from coordinate 4,497,581 downwards.
CATCATCCAAGGGGACACGATGCTATGCCTGCCGCAGGCGTTCGAGCTGTTTCTGAAGCACCTGGTGGGCGGGCTACACACGGTGTATACCAAGCTGAAGCGACTGGACATCGTGCCACTGGTGTGCAACGTGGAGCAGGTGCGCATCCTGCGCGGCCTCGGCGCCATCCAGCCCGGCGTCAACCGTTGCAAGCTGCTCTCCTGTAAGGACTTCGACGTGCTCTACCGCGACTGCACCACCGCAAGGTACGTTTCCTCACAACTCATATTTAGACCATGTGTGCCGATTATTTAGATGTGACCTCATTTCTCATATACTTATTTTTGTAATCCCGTTTCTGTTTGACAGTTACGTCTTTTTATTTGCCTTTTCTTCTTTTCGATTTAAGACATTCTGATATGATATGATCTCTGATATATACACGGTAGATAAATACCCGGTACGTGTTTAGTTATTGATACTTTCTTTGGAAATGTTATATGACTAACCAAAAAGTAAATGAAAAATTTGATAACCTAAATCTAAAGATTTAAACAAACATCTATAAAGGCTGTCGTGATTTATAACGTTTCGTCGTTTAAGCACTTAACCCAGTCCTTAGTGCATATTTTGTTCGAAATAATTAGAGTTAGAAAGTTGTAAACTTTTGCGATTAAATCAAAGTTTGTTTTTAATAAGGGCCAAAGTGTATTTCTCGAAAGGGCTATTTTGTGCAGAAGTGTTACCGCGGCACAGCCCGGCCGGCCGTGGAGGGCGCGACATTAATTTTTCACATTTTAATACGCGCCAAATATTTCGAGCGGGTTAAATATTCAGACGGACCGCGGCGACGGAAGGGTTAAATCTCTGTTAATTAGCGGCCGAGGTTTAAATATTTAAATAGTAATTTTTACAAACGCTGAAGTTAGATTAAAAAAGAATCGTTTGTTTGGTTTCGTTAGCGTACGGTGCGAGTTTCCGAGTAGGCCTACGACGCCTGTGCCTTTACCCGATGCGATTTTAAAAATGTAATCACCGCGCAATGGCGCGCTCGGGACACGTAAACTTTAATTTTTTCCCTCGTATTATCTCTTTGTGTTTGAAAATATTTAATCTATCTTTTTTTTGGCCATTGACGACGTTTTGGGCGGGAGCGCTTTGGCCCCGTGAGTCACATTTATGTTTGATTTTATGAAATCATGTCCGTTTAACTGGTGATATCATATTTTCGCGTGCGGTTGCCTTATTTCAGTTACGCCGGCCATCTTGTTTTATGTGTTATTTAAATAATAGTCATTACTCATTAACTTTATAAAAAGTTTTTAATCGTAACGTTTCTATCCTATCATTAAATGACTTTGTTTATTATAATCATAGTCAGACGATAGCTGTTTTTTTTTATTATTATTGTAGATGAAAATTACACTCGTACTCATAGAGTAGGTAGTTAATTGATATGCAACTTGCAATGCAATTGCAGCGTAAGTCTAACAAGGTTTTATTTATTTTTTATTCTAATCAAATAGATTCAATTTAGAATGATATATGTAATAACATACCTATGACATTATTACCTATGCATTTCTATAAAAAACCTTTTTACAACTAGTAAATAAAATGAAACTTACAATAGTATTGATGGAATTCGAAATTTTAGAAGTGATAATTTATAAGTCAAGATATAGAAATATCTTTTCATTATAGTCATTAAAATACTAAAGGGAAGTTTAACAACATTTGGCTGTAGTCTTGTTTATAAATAGGTAGGCTTTTATATCAGAAGGTAGAAAACGAACATTTGGTCACATGAAATCGCTGAAATAGCGAAGTAACTGCCCATAGACATCATCAATAGCAGGTGCGTTGGCTACCTTTAATTGACAGAGGAGGAGACCTACAGAAAGATAATATTTCTTTATTTTAAACATTTTGAACTTTTAATATCTTTCCTTTTTATAAGAAATGCCTGTCTTCAAATATAAATATCCATTATATCATCTCATTTTAATCATTGTATTTCAACTATTGTTGGCTGAGTTTTATCGGAATGTTTAGCGATGCTTTAAAAGATAATGTTACAAAAGATGTTAGATTTAACAAAAAACTATCGTTCACCGCACAACGAGACTTGTATTAATTTGTATTGACACGTTTCCACTATTACGACTCGAATAATTCAGAGACTGACAATGATTGAGAAATAGTTAGGAATATATCTATAATTCAACATGTTTTTGCTTTTGCCTCACATATCGTAGAGATTTCCATATTATTTGTTACCTTTTTTTTAAACTACTTATTTGTTTTGTTTCTTTCACTGAAATAATAATTACATCAAACTGAAAGGTAATATTTACCTTTCAGAAATATTAAAAATAAACAGTTGCAAACTCTACTTCTGTAATTATCAGTTACAATTCCACAACTATTTTCCGTGTATAATATTTAAACTAGGATTTAAAAAAAATTATAACTTGAATCTTCCTTGTAAATGTAATTACTATTATTAACATACAAACACATCTTATTAAATAATTCTATTTGTGTAAAGTCCCATTATATGGGCTATTAAAATGGTGCTAGGAAATGCGATATTTTTTCAAGAACGCATCGCCCGCATTACAAAACGTATACAATAATAGGTGGACGGTCCTTTTCACGCTTCAATAATTGCTCGACGGCAGATAAACGAGGCTCGGGTTACGAGAGAGCCGAACCCGCGTCTGACTCCGACCCACTCGACAACTCTTCTGTCTATACCATTGATTCTTGATCTTCATTACAATTAACTTTGAATTTTAACTTTTATAACGTATCAGCTACATCATTACACAAAGAGAAACGATTTGTTTTTACATTTGTCTCTTAAACTGAACTACCTCAATGCTACATGCCGTACTAACTAACTATCTAACATGTACACTATATTGTCTTTTTAAATAACTAAGATAGATGATGCTAATTATAATCACGTATTACGAATCTTGAACAATTCCGGATCTGGAATCTGCAAAAAATCATTCTTAATACTAATTATAATGTGACGACTAAAATACTTTTTCTGTTTGTTTCCCTACTGTTTACTACATTGCTGTTACAATCAATTTTAGTGTCGACAAATGCTAGATAAATTGGCAGTTGGCACAAGTGAAACGTATATGCCGTAGGTTGAAATCAATAGAGACATCGCGCGGGGTTTTGGTCCATTGTCTTTGCTAGTCACAAAGAGCTGCTTTCAATTACGGAGGTCGTCAACACGACTTTTTATGGTATTACCTTAGCTTTACGAGGCATTTTGATGGTCCGCCTTCAAACGGAGTGATATTTTGTAAATAAACAGAGGCACTGAAATAACTGGCTCATCACCTTTGTAGCGCCGCGGCCGCGCCCGTGCCGTGCCGGTGCGCGACGACACTCGATTCACTTTTCTTTTTTGTTGCAACGCGTTTTGAATTTTAACATTTACACAAGGATTGGGTAGCTGTTTGTCTCTTACTTCTGACACATCAAGGTCCTCTGCATTAGCATACCTACATGCGATCTGCTTTAGTTATTAAATCCTATTCGGATATGGTGAAGGTTCAGGTTGGGTTCTTTCTATTCAAACTTTCCCCTATAAAATATATATATGGCATTTTATACGAGGTACCATAGGTATTAATTTGTTTAAAACAATGTTGTCTGTGGTCCACTAAACTCGTCATTGAAAAGTCATACATATATACAGGTTTCTTACCTTGTTGCTCGTTAAATAAAAGCTGTCACGGTGGAAGCCATGTCTATCCAATTACACACAGTAAGCTAGATCTTAACAAGAATCTAGGCTCTGCGAGGCATTAGGTATATAGAACATTGTGTTGCGTGGCTCGAAATCAATTTTGCGGGGAGATGTCTAGATGGCGCACGTGCTGGGAACTATGAATGATGTCCGGACCATTGGAGTCCGACTGGCTGGGGTCCAAGTGGTCGTACTCATTGAAATATTAAGCCAAGACGGTTCCGAACCGCCTCCGAGATACACGGCCGCCCATTAAAGCGTTGCAATGTAAATTATAACATCACCACAACGTTCTATAAATCAATTAAAATATAAATATTATTGCAAAGTCCCGGCTTCGTTTCTCTAAAGATTTATTGAAATGTTTTTAAATTTGACAACACAATGTATGATAAAATTAAGTTGTTAACGTTCGCATATTGTTCTGTACGGATACTGGTATGTTTATGAAAGCAAATAAATATGTTTCGCTTACAGGAAATATGTACTAAACTTTTAATAAGTCTTCGTAAACATTTCGGATTATAATATTACTCAATAGCATTACATTCAGATTAAAATATAACAGTAAAAGTACAATGCAAATATAAAATCCCAATAATACAGAATGAGAAATAGAATGAACTTCTATCGAATGTTCTATCGTCACAATACTAATTACTATTTATTAATTAAATAAAATAATGTAAGGAGGGAACAAATAATCATGCTAGCTATTAAAGCAAACCGCACGAGGATCGAGTTAGCGGTTTCCAAGCGATGCATCACTGACACATGCTACAACACTCAAGGATAACACTGCCTACACACATGACATAAATATATACATAGCCGCACATAGATATAGGTATATAATGTAACTATTATTATAGTATTTACTTAGCGATTTTATGTAAATTTACTTTAAAATTGAATTATAGATAGAAAGAGAAATTAAGTCAAGATCGATCTTAGATTCAGTACCTTTTATCTACTTAGGTGAACGATATTATAATTTTTATTAATGTTGTTCGAAGGATTTTTTCATCTAAACATTATTTCAATGGTCTTCCATTAGGGGACATTAAAACATTTGATTTTAATCATTATTTTGTAAAACAAAATGATTAAATTTAAATTTGTTAGTTATATTGTATAGAAATGTTTATTTTTATTATTTTTCATATTATAATTTAGGCTATCTGTGCATTTGGAGTTCCGACGGCGGACGGCTACAGCGTTGCGTTTGCTTCAAGTTGAAATAATTTTATTTCTCGTTGAATTTCGTTATGGAATTAATAATTAATTAATTAATAAATTGAAAATTAAAAGCGATATTTAATAATTACTTTTTAATAGTATTTATTAATAGGTCTATTATAACAAGAAATAAGTTTCTTTTACTTATCTAAAAACTTACTTGAAACGCATCTTCTTCGCTTTAACTTGAAGTTACATTGACTCATTTTTAAACTATCTTTAAATGAAGTGTAAACTGTTACATTTTTTAAATGTAGCCGAAAAGTTAAGACATTTTAATTTAACGTTACTTTAAGGCTCAAATTGTTACTTCTATTAAATATTTGACGAGATTCGGGAAAATAGGTTAGTGTTATGAAGAATTAAATTAATTTTTTCACCTTATTCTGTGAGATTTTGGTATATGACGACATTTCTGTGCTGTATTTTTAAGAACTTCTATGAGAGAGGTGCTAAAATCTCATCTTGCCACCAATATTCTTAATTTAAACACACTCTTCAGCCTTGTATTTATAATACTGCCTTCCGCAATAGTAATCTTAGTAAATTGAAATGTTAACTAAACGATAATTAGATTACAATTTTAAATATTAACAATTAGAAAGGCAGTTATAAATAAACAAAACAAGTTATCAGAATTAGATTGTTATGTGACCTTAACAGCACTAGAAACGATTTGATCGAGAGTAATACTGAACAATCCCGGAGTGACGGAGCGGCAAATAGACTGAAGTGGCTTAAGGAAACGCAATTTCCTCGGTGGCAGTGAAAGCGACAAACAGCTTCACAATGGGAATATCATGGCAGCAATTTATTACGATTGATCAACAAGTAGCCGGGGAAGGAGGCACCCTCGGGCCGTGCTCCGCGTCGTGCCCGCACCGCACCCGCACAGTCGTCGGCCCCGTAACGTACAATTGTAAAAACGACACGCACACAAGTGACACGAGGGAATCCCTCCGGCTAGACGGAATTATCTCGGCCTCTATTTCCGTTTCGCGTACTATTGAAATAGCGTCTCGCTCGCACCCGCGTCCTACCATACTGCCGTCTCTTTTTCATTCCGTTCATTCATAATGGTGAATTTGAATGAATTGGGCACATGCGTTTCCTCATTCTCCATTCCACTGTCAGGTTCGGCGAGGATAGCACGTCGGTTGAGCTGCAGAAATATCGTTAGATCGTTCAACCGCGCGGTAAAGCAACTTATGCATTTTAGCAGTCTACATTGGTATGATATAAGTTAAATTTGCAATGTTTATATCTCGGTTATGATCATAAGATTATTGTCAGTGGTGGATAACTTGGTTGTGTTGAATGGAAGTCACTTCACATTAGATATTATCGTGGTCAGACATTCGTTTTTATAAAGCTTACAATCAGAAGAAAAAGAGAGCGACAACAGAATAATGAGCGTGTTCAATTATAATTCGCTTCCGTGCCGGTTGTTGAATGGGCAATGGAAACTATAGCGTGGTGAGCACGGAGCGCCGCGCCGTCTTCTAATTGCGGCTCACCATGTGCTGAGCTCTAATCATGTTTAATTATAGCCGGCGATGGAGTCATTGCCGTTTATCATGAGATGAACTGTTACAGAAACACAAACGCCACGGGAATACGATCGAACGGCGCCCCACTTTTATATGTACCGTCAGCAAAATAGTAAACTCTTGTATATCCAAGATGTAAGTTATAGGCAATGTCTTACATAAAATTATTGCTATACAAGTAGGAAGCTCAAACTTAGAACCATCTTCAAAATGTGGAAATTATTAAATTATACGTTATTATTATAGTAATACACTTTCTTCTTCAAATAGAGCATCAATAACAAACTCTGGTCCATAAATGGCATAAGATTCTATACATAATCTCTATGAATCTATAATTGTTCAATGTTTCGTTTGTTTTTCTGTCAGTACACAATTAGATAGCTGCACATGCAGTTATTAATCCAGTGCAGATCGCTATCAAAACAATGGGAGGCGGAATGCACTGGAATGACGTTTTTGTTTCGACTCGCTTCACTCAGTTGTGTGAATGAGTAATTCTTATCTCTTAATAACTAATTTGATTTATTAAGTTATCTATACCAATTTGTGGAGAACAATATCACTGGAAAAATTAGAAAACTCACATCGAAATCAGCTGTAGAAAGCTTTTTGCTATCCTCAGCACACTAAACTGATTTCCTCGGAGCTTACCATAAGTTAGGGGTAACTAGGCGTTAGTTAACTACGCTGACCCAGTGCTGGTTGGTTGACCTATATGACTCATATCTTTTGAATTTCTTCTTCAATATGAGCAGGTTGCATCACGATGTTTTCTTTCACCGTAGGAACGGATAAATGTCCATGTGAAATTTTAAATCAAAAAACATTGGTGCATGACGGGATTCAAGCTCAGGACCTGCGAATTACAAGTCAAGCCCCGAGTCACCGACACTCTTATTTGCCTATAGGAAAAATTCTTACAGGCAAGGTAAGAATTTTCCTCAATAAAGGATTAAATAGTGTAAATTACATCCTGTAAGTTATTTAGTAGTTAAAGATAGTCTTAAACAATTTAGAAGTATAAGCTAAAAGTTTTCAGGACATTTTGATCAACGTTTACTTCTTTAGCAATTATTATGTATATCTCTAGCAATTATTGTGTAATAATAATAGTCATGTATTAGTTAAATTGGGTACTTTGTAGCACCAAGTTTGTACATGTTGCGAGTTGCGAACCAGAGGACGCGGGCGGCGCGGATCAACTTCAACTTGCCAACTTACGTAGCTACAACAAAGCAACGCAACGAGATAAGGGCTACTTTAGACCTCGGCTGGGGCCCTCGTTAAACACTGATATACGGTCTATTATAAAACGCAATAAAACATTCGCAGCGTTATAAAAAGATTTCGATACTCGCCGCGCCAACTATCAAACGTACTCGGGACTTGCAAATTGTGATAGTAAAATAAATTTTACGATGCGGATTTTGTTTCTTCTATTTTCATTTCGATGTTGTATTTCAACAATGTTATACGTTATTATTATAATTTACAGCCTCTTTACTAGACGCAACTTACATTTAATCGGTTTACATGTTTGTTTTGTTCTGTGAAACTTTTTAAAAGGCTTTTGTATGTACTACCATTATAGATGTTAAAATGTATGGACTCACACTATTTCATTTTGCAAATATTGAGTAGAGGTAGTATCGCACGTTGAAGCTGATGCTGGATTTTAGTTTCAATGAACGTAAACATTTGGTTCTCGAGAATTTCATATCAAAATTCTGATACTTAAAATTATAAAGATGATTAAACAATAGCAAGTAAACAAAAGTGAAATATTGGTTACGTAATACTTAAGTAAGGAGGCGTGAAGTTAAAAATAAGTTAGCGTTACAATAATAGCTTCATCTCGCAAAGTTGTGGGCTATTTATAGTTAGCAAGTAATCGCTATTGTCGGCCGTTACCGCGCGGAAGTCCGTCACCTTCGGCGCTCGGTTTACGATTTCGTTAATTACTTTAATAATTTAATAATGCTAGTACCGATTTGTCTTACGTAACCTTGAAAATAAAATACACAACGCATTATGTACGAACTATGAAAATTAAAAGAAAAGCTGTATTACAGCACTGTGTAACAACCAATAACGCAAAGCTGCCGCTCTAGAATTGTTGGTCTTACTTAGTGTGTGTTTATGCTAGAAACAGGTACTAAGAAACTGTTTATATAACTAATAACTTTCTTTCAACTTCACAAATAAAAATCATCGAAGTATTTAAAAGTTTTGACTTAGTTCATTGCCCGCGATATGTTGTGACTATTTTCACCAAAAGTGTCAAGTCTCGTATGGCTTTAGTCAGTACAAAATAGGCTTCATAACAACCGGCAAACTCTTCGTTCGATTAAAAGTAATTTACGACACATAAAATTATTTCATTTCGCTGGCGAACACTTTAAAATAGTGATAACTGATGCACTTAAATTACAAAGTTGCTTTTATTAATTGTTCTTTACTTGTTAAAGCAAGATTTATATAATTTTGCATATCTTAATCCTTACTAATATTATAAATGCGAAAGTAACTCTGTCTGTCTCGAATCTGTAATGAAATTTGATACGTAGATAGTCTAGTGCCTCAGTGCCTCTCGAAAAAAGGTTGTAAAGCGTTGAAAGGGGAAAGAAAAATAGTATGGAAGTTTCGTCATTTTTGGAGATAGAATCTTAGAACTTTTTTGGTTGTTAATTCGATATAAATATATATGTCATTCAAAGTTTGTTAAAATTTTATCCTCAGGGGTGTTAAATAATTTTAAATGGTTGGATGGATGATATTTCGAAGGATCTCAGTTAAGTTTTAGAATTAAGAGAATTAGGAGAAGAATTAAGTTTATTTTTATTCTGAGACGACGAAGTCCCGGGCGACAGCTAGTAAAACTGGATGGATGGATGGTTGTTAGAAGGTATTTCCAGAACGGCTAAATAGATCTCTATGAAATTTGCTAAAGATGTAGAATATAGTCTGTAAGAAAGCATAGGATAAATAAGTTTATTTATAATTCCGTGCAAACAGAGTTGCAGGCAAAAGTTAGTATATTATATTTAGTGATACATAATTTGGTAAATGCAGTTGTGGCTACATAGCGGAACACGTTGTTAGGAATTCTTTTCGGATGTGATGACATTTTGATATCAAACATTCATTTGTTTCATCTGATAAAAAAAAATAGTTACAATTTTTTTATGACTGATAAAATATAATTAACTTTATACTTATAAACAATTTTCTTATAAACGTTGATTGTCAGTTTCGTAGTTGAAAATCGATAACGGTCCAGATGCACAAAAATAGGGCAGAGGAATCGATTTGCCCCACATTTTGGCGGTCTGGCCGCGCGCGAGGGTAACGCTCGCGATAAGGGATAGTGCCCCCCTCCACGGCGAGGGGGCTAACCCCCCACCCCCTCTATAATATTTACCGCCCCCGGGACGTACTTACGCCCCTCTGTATTTACGGGTTAGAGAAAAACAAGGGTACTCGAGCATCGGAAGGTGCAACGAAGATTTTAATCCTTTCTGATGTCTTTTGATTGATGGCGGATTTGGCGTTCGATGTTGCGATGTTGATGGATTCCGTGTGCCGCTACATCGTCGCCATCATCGCCCGCTGCTACTTGCTCACGACCGCCATGCACTAAATTACATTTTTTATTTAGATTTACATTATTATTGAGTTACTCGACATCCATTGGCTGAATTTATATTGCACTTGAATAAAAATAATATAGCTTAACTTGAATTAATTTATGATATTCAGTTTATTATTTTAGAAGTGGATAAATATTTTAATTTTTATTCTAAATAATAATTACTTTTATTTTTGAACAATTAACACAATATGATTGATAAATGTATAAATGGAAAGTAACATTTCCATTTTGAAATGCCGCTAGCGCCATCTGTCAATCAAGAATGAGTTTCGATATAAAAAACTTAATTAGACTGCTTTGAAGACATGGCAACAGCGATATTTCATGAGAGAACGATAATCGATGGTATACTCTATTACAACTAGCACAGAATCTAAAATGTTTTGCTCTTCTATCAATATCCGAAATGTTAGACGGTCACGACAATATAATGCACGGATGACGGGTGAAGACGTCCGTCAAATATTGACGCGTGCCAATGGACCCGCGCGACTTTACCGCTTAGTCAGGGCCATAACACTAATTATTATTTTCATGGTTACGAAAGACAGCTGATCGGTATTTTTATAACACTCGATGCGCTATCCTTGAAAAATATGCGTCAATCGCTCGTTCTATAGGCGAAGAAGTTAATTTTATATATTTAATCGATATATAACGCCGGTGTTAACGTTTATTTTGGAGGAAATTAAGTTTGGGGCAATTGAAACTAGTCATTGTTCGTTTAACTGCGGTCATTTGTGGCGTTCTGGACGAAATGTGCCAATCATCGTGGGCGTAGGCCGAGTGCTCTTATGAATAAAACTATGCGCTATCATGACGGTTTAGGCGGAAAAGTTTTACAGTAAAGGTTATAACGAACTTGTTGTTTAAATACTGACATTTCTTAGATAAATATATATTTTCATGGACCTTATTCCTAATTATATAGAAGTAGATTTTCTTATTTAAATTGTTTAAACGACAAGTGCGACGTGTCGCGATCGCGAAATAAACGTAATGAGCTCTTAGCCTGAGGACGGACCCCCGATGGGTCCATCCTCAGGCGTGGGAATATTAGACGTGAGTCATATAATTTAATGTCTTATTTCTTCAGATAGCTTAGTTAAGCACAAAGTTAGTCTGCTTTTGTTTCAGAAAGTTAACTTAGGGTACGTTTTTGTTGTTGGAAGTTTTGAGGATTATAGCCTATGTTCCTATATCTCCGTCCGTTGGTTGGGACACGTTTTTAATAAACGTATCTTAGATATCTTTGTGGGCATTGGTTATGAAGGCAAGGGTTGCGCGCTGACTCGCACAAACGCATCTGCATGCCCTCTGATTGATGCGCCCTGTAATTATTTAGACGCGTTAATAACACCACCGATGGACGCACTTTGTTCCCCGAGACCCGACGCGAACTAAATGAGAATTTCTATCGGACTCTTTAATAGACCTCATCATATCGCTTTCTGATGTTTCGTTGATTAAACTTAAAGAAATTATAAAGAATTCAACGCGAATCAACGCTTTTCTTATTCTTTTTTCGGTTAGATATGTGTTTAGTTTTTAATTAAATACTGCGATGTGTTATTTGTGCCATACTTTATTTATAACTAGTCCAGACAGAGTGTTGATAAGGTGGACAATTTGTTGGAATTTAGAAGGTCGAGTGTCATTAAATTTGTAGCTAATTTACATTATGTATTACACCAGTGGAAACAAACTCAGACTTGCCACAAATAGATCACATAATTGACATTAAAATAAATCTCATTTCGAATGTCTAATTGTAAGTAATAATTGCATAAAACCACACCTAAATTATTAAACATCGACACACCCGTTTGAAATGTATACCATTTCATAATGCGGTATTGATATTTACATAAATGGCTGCCAGCATTCAGATTGTCTTTATGTCCTGTGCGTGTGGCCGGGCCACAACAAATCGGTATATTAACTTAAATAGTAATGGCGGGAAAAAAGCCTATTATGCAAATGAAACATTTGAGGTAAATAGAAAGTGACGTAATGCGAGGCTAAGAAACGAATAATGAATCGGTTTTGTGGCAGCTCCATTAGATTATGTCTATGTTGCCGTAATACTGCCGGTCCCTAGACGCGTGCGTGACTACAAATTTATTGGATAACAATATTTCTGGTGCCCTGCTATGACTGATTAGTTAGTCTGATTGCTATTTAGTATTATTTATGTTAACTATATTATTTCTTACACATTATTGACTATCTTATTTTTTAGTTACGAGATAATGAAGCAAAGAATAGAAATGAGATTAAATTAAAAACATAATAGTGTAAAAATAGTTAAAACTCTCACTACTCAACATTACAAAAATCGTATATCTTCTCATGTACTGGGACTAATATTGAAAAAAAACATGTCATGAATGGAAAACACACATTGCAATTTGTTGGTACAAAAAGTAAGTTGTAGGGCAAACATTTAATAATAAGGCTGCTCAACGATGGAATTGGCATATCCATTGAGATGATAGATATGAATAGGTTATGATACACATTATTTAGTTTAATAACACACAAGCGGCTGCGAATGTGCCGACGTCACAGCGGCCTCGGCGCTGGATAATAGAGCCCGCGCTCAACGTTTAGCGGACCCTCCAAAATTGAAATAAAAAACGTACGTACCATTCGAGATGTAACGGCGATATGATTTTGCACTTTTTAGTTTTTTTTACCCCTGCGCGGTTTTAACTCTGAACGTAGGTCTCGGAAAAGACAGACATACCGCTAGTAACGTGGTTTTGGATTATTTGTTTACAAAATTTTCATAACATTTGTAAAGATTTATTTGAATTAAAAAGAGGAAAATCCTGATTTTTTTTATTTGTTCGTTTGCATTGAATAGGTTTTTTTAAAATAAAATAAGGGGGCTAACGAGCAGCGTTAACATCGAGGTGATCATCGACGCCCATGGACATCCGCAATATCAGGGGAACTGCAGATGCGTTGCCGGCCTTTGAGAAGATGATACGCTCGCTTCTTGAAGGACCCCAAGTCGTAGCGGTTTTGAAACACTGCTGAGGACAGACCATTCCACAACGCGGCTGTTCGAGGCAAAAATTACGACAGCAGTTCCGAAACTATTGAACCGTTTTAAAAAAAAATCACTGTTGTCATTGACAAATCATTTTTATATTCTTCACGGACAAAATGGTGGGCCAAAGTGTTATATTCACCATTTTTTTCTTAATTTAGGTAATCATATTCAGTAATTACTGATTCAGTTCATAGTTGTGATGATCATGGTTTTCATTTATTGTTATAGTAGAACATAGCTAACAAAAACAACCGTTGAAACGTTAATTTGTTAAAATTTTATAACTATAATAATTTAAAAATAGTTCTGAATATGTCATTGGCTTGTGAAGTGTCCATGTCTATTCATTATAAAGTCTACGTCGTCCCCATTTTTGTCAGACTAACATAATTACAGACGAAATTGTTGCAAAGTGACTCGTAGCTATGAACCCTTCTAAAACATCATTACATATCAAAATATTACACATAATATATACCTGTCTGTCTTAATGTTAGCGTTACATATTCATGTATTCATACTAATTTTAAGTGTTTTCGGAAACCATTGTAAGTAAAAAAAAAGTATTTCCTATTACACTAATACATAAAGATGTCGTTAAAATCGTCCTTATTTATTTATCAATAGCTGTCGCCCGCGACTCCGTCCGCGCGTTCTTCTTCTAAAATAAAAGATTTTTTTCTAAAACAAACGTAGCCTAAGTTACTCCTTATTACATCCTTGTTACATCAGCTACCTGTCAACAAAAGTCCTGTCAAAATCGGTGTAGTCATTTCAGAGATTAGCCGGAACAAACAGACAGACAGACAATCAGATAGACAGACAGATAAAAATTGAAAAAAAAATATTTTGGTGTATGTACCGTATATATGTTCATATATATGTAGTAAAAAGCGGTTATTTCAATATTACA
>JAAOEG020000030.1:4416209-4430369 GCA_011763625.2 Papilio bianor | reverse complement strand
AAATATTTAATTGATTATAAATAATCATCATCAACCTTCCTTTGTTGTTACGGAGGGTCGATCAGTCTGTACTACTCGTACTTTTCCACATATCCCTGTCAGCCGTCATATCTGAATTCACACCTTTCTCCTCTTTCACACAATCCATCCATACTTTCTTTGTTCTTCTTCTACGTTTGTCGCCCAATTTTAAATTTCATTACCTACTTTCTAATTTATGTGATCATCATCACTTCGCATATTATGTCATGAAAGAATCAAACAAAAATGATTTTGATTGAAAGTGCTTTATTTATTTGTTGTGTGTTATTGAAAACAAATCGCTTCATTTTCACGTGACCGAAAAATTAATGTTTTAAAAACATTGTTAATTCCAAAGTAACATATATCTCGTAGTGCAATAAACTGGCAATCCTTGTTAAAGCCTATAACTTCTCAAATTACGTTGGTAAGTAAAGGGACGCGGATTAGCGTGTGCTAGGGCAAATATTTTATTACAGTCCAAATCTCCAGCCCTCGACGTTTTATTGTTCATAAGGCTCGTCCGGCCCAAATGAAAGAGTTTATGGCGAAGACATAAGTCTGTCTGTGTTGCCACAAATAAGAAACTTAGCCTTATAATGTTGGACAATGTAGAGTACGTTATTTTTATAAAAATTGTCTTTGTATATTATTACTATACAACTTAGACTATTTAATTCTTCAAATATATATTATTTTTAATATAGGAAAATAGTAGATACAGAAATATTTTTTTATAATAAAGTAAAATAAATAAATAAATAAATAATAAATTAATTAAGCAATTTTGATGTTACTGCTGGCATATCTTCATATTGTAATTTTTATTCTGGCAATACATTAGGCGTTGTTGGCAGAGCAAGTTGTTGACCGAACACAATTTGTCGGCGTTTGTGTATTACTGTTATTGATTGTTGTTGGCGCGTGACTTGTGTCGCCGATTGTCCATCTCGAATATTGTTGACTATCCATTGGGAATCGAACTACTTTCTCTTAATAGATGTTTTCTTCCATCTATACATATACAGCCATGAGCAAAAATAAAGGGTAGATTAAGAAAGTTTGAATGTCGTACGTAAGTACTTAGTAACATACAACACTAAGTACTAAAATCTAAATAAATATAAAATTTAATGAAAAATACTGTATTATTCATGTTTACGTAAGATATCCTTTTTCGTTTAAGTTTATGTATGTTTATGTAGACATATTTTATTTTATTTTGAGGATATTTAATTTTCTATCATGCACAATTTATTTCAGTTAGTCTTCTTTATCATCCGAGTTATCAACTTTCTTAACCGACCCTTTATTTTTGCTCACGGGTGAATTTGTATTGATGGATGTTAGTTTTTTTAATAATATCCATCATTCAAATTTTTATCTTAAAAGTGCTACGTTTAATAAAGAAGGCATTTTAATAATAATTCTTAAATAAAATTTAATTTTCACAGTTAACCGAGTCGGCCGTGTAAGCGACAAAAGCGGTCCAACTCCCAAATTGCAGACAGTTATTTCGCTCAATCGTATATGCCATTGGTATACTGACCGTACAATTATGTGTTTATTGTAAACGCCACGCTTGCCGGCCGGCTGTAATTTACTTTTAATTCGCCTTGTTTTGTATCATTTTCGAAATTCTTCGTTTTGCCTCCTCGTTCACTGATCGTTTGAATTGCCACTCCGAGGCTTGATCACATTTACTTTTAGGTCAAAATCTCTTTTTTTATATCCATAATCTTAAACTAAGCACAATCACTGTTGCACCTATTTATATTAACTATAGTTTTCTTTTATAAAAGATTTTTGACATATAAGAAAATTTAAATGTATTTTAATTTGTGTAAATAAACGTTAATTAGATTAGCAAAGAAAATGATTTATTTTTATTCAAATACAAACGATATTTAAAATGTTTATATGTATGTAGCTCAAATTGCGTCATTTTATGGGAGCGTTAAAACGTCACCCGCGCCATGCTATAATTAAGAGTATAAATAACACGTCTATGATGACGATAATCTGATGGTAACTAAGCTTGCTTACACAGTAATAAATATAATCACATATTAACTATATATTACAACTAAGTTAATAAAATTTAAATAAAGACGGATGAGTAACACTTTTTCCGGCCGCCTGAATTAGTTTAAATAGCAAAGAGACCGCTGTCCATTGACATTTGCAATTGCAGATGCATTGCCTACCTTTAATCAACAGAGGAGGGGACGCACAGAAAAAAGATGTTTCCCCTTCCTACGCTTCACCTCTCCCGTAAAGTCTACTTCCCATTCCCAGCATTTCCTTATAAGAAATGTGTCGGAAGGGAAAAATGACTCAAATTAGGCGTATGTAGAATTGCTTCCACTTGAAGCCTATCTTCTGTGTTATAGTGGTATTGCGGTGCGGCGGTACCACTGTTTAACATTTTGAATGACAATGTAACTTTTATAATGTCTCAACGGATACTTAACTGCGACCAAAATATACATAACACAAGAGAATAATATTAAAAGAAAAGGGTTAACTTAAAATTGTGATAGTCTTCTGTGATGTTATCCTAAAACATTGTAGGTATTCTATACGTGTGTTAAATCACACCACACAGCGCAGCAATGCCGCACACCGAAGTATATTTAACAACTTTGTATTTTTATTAGCTTCGTATTTATATTGCAAGAGCTTAATGCATCTAATAATTTATTCGTTTCTTGTGATTTACCGGTCATTACTGTTATGTTAAAGTTTTAACTTATACCAAGGAGTTATAAAATCTAGGCTTTTATTTTTAATTATATTTGATGGTTTAAAGCTTGAAATAAGTTTTAGAGTGCTTGGAATTAATAATTGATGACTAAATACGTGTCTTGTAAAAAGCATAGAGTTAACCCTTTGAGTACAATTGTGGGTCACTCGTCATCCATATGAATAACGATAGTTACAGATGAAGAGGTGGACTCGTCATTGGAATTTCGCATTACAGTAAAATTAAATATGTTCAATGTATTAAAATTCCCAAATAATCTTGATTTAAGATGTTAATTATATTATACTTAGCATCATGTTATTGATTAATAATAGTTAAATATAGGGATTTTAATGACAACAAAAATTCATTCTTAGAGCGACAGCCAACTCTTATTAAGTATCGTTAACTATACAAAGGTTAATTATTGTTTAAAAAAACGCTTTGGCATCCTGTACTGCTAGATAGGAATTACAATCAACATTTAAAGACTTAAACTTTTATAAATCAAATAGAAATATTTTTGGGAATGTGAGGACTGGGACCTAATTTTCGCAGTATTCTATATATAATATAATAAATAGGAAAATCTAAAAGGCTTATTGGGATATAGAAAAAAAAATCGATATCAGTTTTGATTAGTGTATATTTATATAATTAATACAATTACAGTATTGTAATGTATACGTATTTAGTCCATACGTAGGGAGAGTTTGTAGGCAGGTGAGCGAATGATCGCAAACTATACATTGTCAGTCGCAGAGCTCGTTCTTTTCGCTTTATGGCCAATTATTTATGCCTTGCCCGTTTGGTCATTTTGTAATCCGAGTGTAATAAAACTCAATGGTTATTATGTCTGTTCCATTATCTTACTGGCTGCGAGTGTAGTTTTGCCATATCATAAAACATGCCTCAATCAATTAGTACAATACAAATGTTGCCTTTCGTTCAATATTCGATTGAATAAAAAAGTCAATTCTTATTAAGAGAGCGTCGTTAAGCACGTTACAAAAATAAAATGGTCTTTTAAATTTGCGGTTATGATTGCCTCTATCCCAACCTTCTTTAAACACATAAGTGATCTAATTGGGGTCCCGATTCTATCGATTCTAATTCGATATAATGGTCGGTAATTTGATGCGGTCATTTATCGAGGACAGTCGATATTCGATCAATAAATCGACGGGAATCGATATCATAATGGTTCACAATCGATCGTTTTATTTCTTTAAATGCTTAATGAGCGGATTCACATAATAATAGTTATAATGCTAATCGTCCAACGGTGTTTCTTTTTTCAACTTGAGAGAGATCATTCGATCGATCGCCGATTAAATGCCATTCGGTTCATTTGTAATTTTTGCCAACGTATTTTAAAAACTTAAGCTCTTTAAAGAAAAATTTTTAATACAGAATTTTATTGTTTAGAATCTACGTATATAATAAAATTGGGGTGTCGGTATGTAATGTTGGATAAGATTGATATTTCGAGAGCATAATTTTTTGCATTGATTATGACGATAGCCAAATTTATAACAGCTATGTCTGTCTGTTTGTCTGTCTGCAAGACCGCGTTTGTTCCGCGTAATATCCGAAACGGTTGGTCTAATTTAGACGGGAAGGTAGCTGATGCACGTAGGTACTATTCTGTGTATAATTGTTTTGGAATTCATGTACTTTTTTAATCACAGTTAAAGCAATAACAAATAGATAGTAATAATGAGTAATAGTAATTAGGTTCTAGTGCCTATAATAACAAATATTTAATAATCTGTTTGCCGTTCTAGGAGACCACAGTGTCACTTTTAAGATCGTCAAATATAAATATAGTTTAAATAGCTCTTGCCCGCGACTCCGTCCACGCGTAAAAAAAACGTAATTAGTAGCATTTGTGTTCTTCTAGAATATGTTCTAGATCTATGCCAAATTTCAGCGAGATCCGTTGAGCCGTTCTTGAGAAATTCCTAACAAGCATTCAACTGTGTTAAACTTTCGATTTTCATTGATTGATCGACAGAAGCTTCAAATTTTAAATACATATATGAAACTGATAAAACTGCATACCAAAGAATTAAAATGACAATAGATATGGTTACATGTAAGAGAGAGACAGAGTAAGGTTTGACCGCAAGTTATGGGATTTAACACGCATCCAGTTAATTAGTGAATGCGGTTGACCGAGGTACGTGTGGGCGCCAGCATTTGTAAATATTACTTTTAGCTTACTAAACTTATTGTGATTTAATTATAACAAATTTCCCGTAACAAGGAAAAGAAGACTATCGTTGTTAATGTTCATAATAATATTTCTACTTTTTTACACATTGTATGGTAAGACATCATGTTAAAAATGACATCTTTTTGTAAGAAATAAACTCAAATAATTAGACAGTATCCATTTTGATAGCTGGCGTACGTAAACAAATATGTCAATCAGTAAAATTAGCTAAACTAGGAAGTAGCAGATATGAAATTAAAGGCATTGTTTACTTATGTTTTAAAACAGTTATCTAAAGTCGGATTTCTAATAGTTTTTTTCAGAAACAACTACTAAACACGTTTTTGTACCTAATCTGACAGGCTTAATGAAGTAACGGCCCGAGTCCAAGTTCCTGACGGAGGGAGGTTTAGCTTTAAAAACTTAACGAAAGCTTCAGCGATCAGCTATCTCAAGCCCGGTAAAGCTGTAAATGCCTTTTTAAGGCAGTGACAATTCAGTCACCAAAAAAAACCGTTCCTATTTGCTTAATCATTACGCCCTAAGTTACTAAAATTCGACGAACAGTTACTTAACTAATTCAATTACTAATATTTTGATGGAAAACCTTTTGTTTTAATAATTAACTATGTATTTAAACTTTAGTTTTAACTGAATTCGAAACATAAATAAAACTACCTGTAAATATGTGTACATTAAACTCCAAATCCACTCACCACGAATGTAAATTTAAACCGGTGTATGGTTCAAAAGATAACCGAAGCGGTTAACTAAGTAAATACACCCGGTCAATTAATTCAGGGTCCATTGGTCATGATGTTTGTTTGTTTGTAACTTAGTTTAATCACCTAGTATTGTTTGGTGTGAGTGAAGGGTGGCCTTAAACATACATAACATATTCCTATATCGTTGATATTTTAAAGGATTACAAGGAACCGATTTTTGCAAATGTCATTAACCTTTCTTTCAGTCCCATATTTAAATAGCTTACTAGATACCGCCGGCGACTCTGTTCTAGCGGAATTAAAAAATGATATTAAGTAGCCTATATGTTCTTCCAGACTAGACTACATCTATGTCAACTTTCGAGATTCGTTGAGCCATTCTGGAGATACTAACAAACAACCATCCATATAAACTTTTGCAGTTATAATAATAGTAAGATAGGATTATTGCTGCTACTTTAATAATGACTAATTTCATGGATTACCTAGATTCGCATTTCTAAAAAATATTATAAAACAATATAGGAAACACGACGATTGAAAACATTTTGTTATAATCAATGCAGTACCTCGTGTAAGTTGTTATGCCGAGTTGATTTATAGGATTAACATTATGCGGGTGTTTGTCGTCATAACCTGTGTCGCTAATAGCATAACAAAGCTAAGCGTGTATTGAATCGTCAGCAATCCCGAAATCCTTTGTGAAACGCCGGCGACAATGGAAAAGGGTATTTCCTTTAACGGTCCAACCGTTAATTCGTGTATAATTCGACACCTCGTTAATTGTTTCCGACGCTCGGTCCGTTTGGTGACCTCGCCGGTGGGGGCTCGCGGACGTCCAAAGACCACCCGAAATCCTCCAAAAACACCCCCGAAAAGGGTGTGCCATTTTAAGAATATTTGTCCAACACCCCCTATGTTTACACGGGCTGTTTGTGGTGCCCAGAAAACAATAGTCTCAAATTCATTGCTCATTTTATTATTGTTGATTCGCCGTTTACGGTCGATTCGATTATTGGAACGGGTAATTAAATGATAATACCCGCCATTAATTGGATTTTACCTCGGCAGGTACGCTACGCTGTATCGTTAGAGTGCCGCGCTATTTATTTTGACAAATTTCAGGGTATTTATGAACAAAGTCCGATGTAAATCGATATACTAATTTGTGTATTCAGGAGAAATGTTTTTACATCGAATGTAATGTATTGTTTTTGTAGTATTAAACGGAACAAATGAACAAATCTTTCAATTTAATTGAAGAATTAAGCAGGCTGCTTTATTCATAATACGAGAGTTTAGCATAACTGTCAATGTGTGACTGATAGTATTAACAACTGTGTGTTTTGACAGAGATGGCCCGAATGGAGAAGTCACCGCTGCTAGCCAACGGGTACAACGCGCCGCCGACGCACCTGGGACCGATGGGCTTCATGCACCAGCACGCGCTCATGTCGCCCATGCACCCCGGCGTGCCGCGCCCCGACGGTTCCATCATCAAGGGCCAGCCCATGCACAATATGGAGGCCCTCGCAAGGTAAATATACTACTACACAAATAGATTAAATTCGATTAAGAAAAATGCCCATAGCATATTCTATAATATGGACATCCGATCACATGGTAAGTTCGAAATCTGTCATTCATTGGAATGGGTCAAAATTATGCGTAAATTATTTCATAAATGTCTAAGTATTTAAAAAATTACCTATAAAATAAAAGAAATAACAAGTGGTGGTTTTCATATGATTATTGAATAGAAAACGTGGCTTTGATTTATTGAAAATAGTTTGTTCATCGTCGTAATAAAGGTAACACGGTATGATTTACTCCGGATAAGAGAACTTGGCAATGTTAGTATTAAATACTATGTGCAGTTATATTTTTTTAATTATGATAAAGACTTCATATTTTTAAGATTTCAAAGAATTTTTGATTATCATAATTTTATGTATTTATGCATAGTTAGATATGCTTTACCTCTCTGAAATTTAATCTTTCGACAAACGTATTGGATAACAAAAACACGTTTATTCTAATTAGACAGAAATTTAAAAACTTGATATCCTATCAGGGGTTACGGCTATACTATTGTGGATTCACTTCTTACATAAAAGGAGATTTATAAGTGTAAAGCTTAAGTACGTCAAGTAGCAATTTTACGCAGGTATTCTGTGAGGGCGTGGGCCTTCACCGGTCGCGCAGACCCATCCGAGCTACAGTCGCAGCTTGGCCTTAACACGTAAGAATTAGTAATTTAATAAAATAATTTGTCAAATTAAAAAAAGTATGGTGTCAAAACTGAAAAATACGCAAAGCTCTAAGTAACTAAACTTTGTAAATTGCTCGCTAGATGGCGCTATTCTCAATCTCCTTTATAGTTGGAGTTAACTATAGTAATACGCATTATTAATAAAAGTATGTCATATCTTGCTACTGGCTTAATAGCCACTGTAATCAGTTAGAACTAATAACATAGGTTCAGTATTTGCAAAGCTTCTTTACCATAGACTAATATTTTCATGATGCCTGATAATTTCATTCGTATTTTTCTAATAAGTCTTTCTGGAGGGGAGGTTTCTTATTCATATAATTGATAATTTAGGTACCCCAGTGCGTAACAAGTATAATGTTGTAATATCCTTTACTAACACAGATAAAATATCAACTAAAATACGCCAGCGTTGTCCAAAAACGACCGTTAAAATGTCTTATACGACGTAGAATATAATAAGTTAATTGACTTGTCGTGCATCGTGTGTCTAATAAAATAAAAACTTTAAAGGTAATGAAACTAACCTGGAACGGATATTGGTAAAGTCATGAAAAGCGGCGGTCGCGCAGAGCCCGATTGTTTGGGCATCGTTTTGTCCGCCACGACGGCCGGTCAATACATGGCGATCTATTTCAGTTTTAATGATTGATAAACCAACGGAAACTACACATATTTTATGTATATTGTTATGTTAATTAAATGACGACAATCATAAAATATGACGTATTGTTGACGTTAATGTTTTGAAGGTTTCAAAATAAATCAGAATTTAAAACTATTGGTTGGTGGCTCCGAGTTACGACACAGATGGAACATATCTGATATTTAATATGGTCTTTTTTTCTTTTTCTTAATGAACAACGATAACTGATGTTAATAGATTTAAAAAAACATTGTTGTAACCGAATTCACAAACAAAGAGTAGGAATTAGGCAGTCGGCAGTGTAGACAGTTCAAGGTTGAAACAATTAAAGGCGGAAATCGGCAATCTAGCCACAAATCGGCTTACCCGGCGCGTTTACCTAAAGAAACCCTCTAGCGGGTCAATAGCTGCGGCCGCAGGTTAAATGTCTAAGCACGCTAAGCCAATAAGAAAAGTACAAAAACTGAGTGCCCTCACTTCCGCCGGAAGACCCACAATGCTCACTTGACTTACCCCACTGTCTTACTGGCCCTATGTGATTCAATATCCCATCGGGTGTATTACACACATTAGCTAATGTCCTTACACCACCTTACTTGTGACGTCATCATGCCTTACTACTCATAAAACCTTAAGTACAACGAATCGAACATCTTATTAGATTCTGATAGCATTAACATAATGAAATACTTTTTAACTATTCATTTGTTGTCAAAGAAACGAAAGAGAGTTTATTGAAAAACAAAGAGGCAAAGTAATTGAGAAACAATTCCAAGCATCACGCATGAGTTGGCACAACACAAATATAAGCGATTGTTTTAAAAACATAATTAATTTGTTTGGGCCCCTCGCCCAGCCTAACGGAACATTTAATATTGAGTGCTCATAATTATTCCTTTAACATTTAAACCCTTTAATTTGAGAACTTTTTATTTTGCGAATACTTGGGACGCTTTGTAGCAACTCTTGTCTTTGCAGACCTGTAACAAAAAGCATTATGACCCTCGCCCTGCTTTCATTCATCTTTTCTCATTTTTTTATTTTATGTCTTCCTCATTTTTCTTATTTTATTTCCTTTGTCAACAGATCTGGTATTTGGGAGAATTGTAGAGCAGCTTATGAGGACATCGTAAAACATCTCGAAAGGTAAGGGACAAAATAATCTTACCTAAAATATAATTAGATGCCCCGCCTCATTGAACAATATCGATGATTAAATAAACAAAAACGTAAAATTATAAAAAAACTATATATAATGGAAATACTTATCACGATGTAGACTCTAAAAATTGGCCGCTTCTAAAATTAACTTTTAATTTTCTCATAGATTTTCCTTTTGGTTTAATCATTCAACACTACTTACCTATACTTACATATTTTAATCTACTTTAAAGACTTTCGTAACTCGTAATAGCCAACAAACTTTATCAATGGATTTAATATTACGCATTATTTCAACCTACCCTCATAGTTTTAAACTCACAAGTTGTGTTATTTGATGCATCTCAAATGAGAATTATGTGCAATAAGTTTGACCACTAATTTCATCTATTCCTTAGTTTTCAAAATTGATTCAGGCCCATTAGTACTGGCCATATTAGGTAAATAGAAGCAAAAGCGATTAACTAGTGTTAAAAAGCTGTAAAAAAAGAAATTCTTAATTTAAACGACGGGCAGATATCACTGGGGTGTGTGAAATTAGAGGAGACAATTAGATCCGTGGATCGGATGTATTTTTAACAAATGACCGGTCGGTGGCGGTGTCCCGGCCTGCCGGCGGGGCGCGAACAATTCATCAAACTCATTCGGGGGCTAATCTCGATGCGAGGAAAAAGCGGCTCTCATGTAAATTGGGCCGATTGGAGGGCCGGCGTAGGGGGGAGGAGGGGGAAACCGCTTTTCTTTTCTTGTTTAATGGATGGTGATTGATCGGCGCGGTCTGAACGATACTCGAATCTGACTTCGCTTTAAGTACTTCGAATGGGAATTGGTACACGGACGATTTAATTTGTCGAAACTGAAAACATGGAAACAGTAACACCTCTCCCTCAACTCACTCCCTTTGTAACAAGGATCGAAACGAGTTTATTACGTAACGATAACTAATAAAAATAACAATCAAGTTTTGCTTTAAGCAAGATTAAGTGAATACCATAAGATCATGTTAAAACTGTATGCAGTTTATTTCAAAAGTCGGTTTTCGAACAGTAACATTTACGTTTAAGTAAACACGTTTCTTAGATTTTAAACTAGAAGGTTTTTATCTTAATTAATTTTCTTATAATCAAAGATTGAAGCACACTGAAGTCAATAACTATACATCAAAATATAAACGTAATCCATTAAAGCAATTTAAAAAGAATAAAAAGCCTTCTACAAAGTTCAATACAAAAACAATTGATCGGTAAATCATAATTTTTCACGTTCAATTTGGACGTGTGTCACGAGGCTCCCCCAATGTTTAGCGCAAAAATAAAGCCTATTAATTGAGTGTAGAATCGTATACATAAACCGTATCCGTTTATCCGAGATCCGAGTGTCGGATAGAATTACAGTCGGACATCGGGCCGTGTACCGATGTGTCACTGTCAGCCGACCATCGCCCCGCCACTCGCGCGGGATTAGGCGCCTTTAAAAGAAATAACCTAGTAATTTTACAACAAAAACCTTACACTCTTTAGCTTTTAATACATGCAAAGAAATTACTTTTAGGAAATTTAATTTCATTTGAAGTCGCTTTGAACATTTTCTTAAGTCCTAACCACCTTTTGAAACGGTTGTTACTCAATTCTTGAGTAGAATTAAGACTAAAATTTACTATTTTCAATATTTAGGGACTTGTCTACTAAGTTTGACAACCATAATATAATTTCTACTCATAGTTTTTTTATAAATGAAAAACTCAATAATTTCGAGTTTGCTACTTCGGACTTTACATCACTAGTTGTCCTAGTTTATTAGCGCCTTTGTCTCCAACAAAGCTAGCTCTATGCATATTAATAAACTCATAAGATAAAGAGGAAATCTTTTATTTAAATCGTTTGTGGTATCTTGATTGTCTCGCATTAGGTCGGTGCGCGCATGCGCCGCGCCGGCGACCGCTCTCCAATGCTAAGTCCAATTAATTGACAGGATTATCTCTGATTTAATATAATTTGTTGCTGTTTGCTTTGTTTTTGTCTCGTGTCTGCTCATCCGTGTTATTATAATGATATTTTGTTTGTTGCGCGAACCCTTTAAGATGTTATTTTAATAATGTCAACATTGTAGAGGCTTTTTATCGTGTTGCATTTCTTGCTGCTTTTGTTCGTTTTTTCTTACATTGCTCATTCAAGTTCAAATTGAAGCGAACTGAATGAATCACATAGTTCGTGTTTTTTTACAAAAACATATTTTTTATTTCATTTAACGATCGCCATAATATTTTAACTTTAAAGACTGATTAACTTTACGGCATATGGAATTGCAATAAAGCACAACTTTTCAAAAATTTATTTCAGTCAGGTACAGTCGACGAATTTGAATCTCATTGTGATCTCTGTCCCAGTTGACAAATGATACGAAATCTTCTATAAGGAGCTGCTTCACCCGCCAACTGTAAGGCTCTCAATCCTAGCAGTTAATCAGTCGCTGAGTCAATTAGCAGTCAACAAATCGTCGGGCTCTATGTGCCCGTCCGCTCGGATTCGAGTTCAGTTCGAATTAGCGTCGCTTAATCGCGACCCGCCGGGTCCGCCAGGCTGCGGGGCTGCCTGCCGGGGACTGAGCCGGCACACATCGCTCTGACAACCCTCGTTATTCATCGTGCCCCTCGCTCCAAGATAACTGTTTGTTGACCCTTTGTTGTACTCTGATTTAAAGTTGTCGATTCTAAACGCTAGATGTCGCTAAGTTTATGCCTGGGTCAACGCATTTAATAAAAGCTGTTAAGTAGTCACCAGGAGAGGGAAGTAAAAATAAAATAATTATAAAAACCTCAATCTATTAAGATTAAAAACACTACTTGTGTATTACGTACCACATACGTATATAAAATAGATAAAAATGACATTAAGTGGTTAATTAGGTATTAAAAGGTTATTTGTGGCTTGGCAATGAATGCGCGGTATCAAAACGTAGCCCGCAACAAAATACAGACCACACAAAAATGTGACCAGTATTTGAATAGCAAATCCGTTTGCAAACATTTGGCACGGTGATTGGTGATGTCAAGACACCAGCGTGATTGGATCCTCCACCATTAATTTCAACGAAGATCAAACGGAGACTGAGGGTGATATTTATCAAGGATATTGCGAATTATTTTAATCAAATCAAATTCCCTTCGTTGTAAACAAATGCTTTTGATTAATGAGACGCGCGACAGAGCTCTCAGACGCTGTGATAAAACACCCGCGCACCCAAAATTAATGGTCATAAAATGAACTCTTGTATCCGAAAGATAAAGATGCTGAATGCCTCCAATCTTCTCTGATTTTTCTTCGCCTTGTATTATGAAAGATGATTCCTTAGATCGCATCTGGTGACTTTGTACATTTATTTAGAGACAGGAAATCGGGCGGTAGTAATTTCGCGCCGTTAGTGTTTCGACGGGCGTAGATGTTTAGATTGTCATGGCGACGAGTCATTAATAACGTTAGAATTTTGATTTTCAGTAGGCTAATATGCAAAGGGCGTCGCGCAAAGGGTGCACAGTCACGGCACGGCAGTCGGCCCTCCGCATACCTCCCGAGTTTGTCGCCGATGCGGTTGTTCTGGCATTTTATGTAGCTCTTTGTACTTTGCCCTTTTACCGTAACTATTCGGATAGTTCTGTTGGTGAACCGAACTATTCGGTTACAGTACCTTTGATATGTGCACGCACTATATTTTTGGCAATAAAAGCATTGCACAGATTCTTTAAACGAAGGTAATAGCAGAACGATCTAATAGAAACAAAATGTTGGTTAAATCTATTTCTAGCAGAGCTTATTAAACAAATAGTTTATTTTTCTAAGTTAGCCTCTACTCAAATAAACTGAGTGAGCACGAAGCGAGCGGGGTGCGGGTCGGGGGCGGGGAGCGGCTGACATTGTTATAACACAAGTTGCAGCGTCAGCTAATATTAATCTGGATCCGGCGGCTGACAGCGCAAGTCAAATTTCTCATCAAAAATAAGAATTAATGGCGAACAGCATTAATCATTAGCTGGCAAACGGCACGAGGTGTCCGTATCCCATTATTTTGCATTACTAATGATATGTACACAGCGATAAGGGAAGCTTTACAAAAATATCTCTTATAACACCTCCCTCCATTGATTGATTTGATTCCACCGACACGGTTAAGATAAGCCTCTACTACCATTATTATTTGCCAGTTCTAAACTTTCAAAGAGCTTGTATTCTTAATGTGGTTTTTGTAAACATTCTTGTGTTAGCAATTCGCATTTTTAATTCTTTATTTTTTGTTCCGCTCTTTTAGCAATTAAATGTAAATGTGACTTAAATTGACGTCGCTTATATTGACATGAAGATTATTTAAAAATACCAA
>JAAOEG020000030.1:4402430-4412458 GCA_011763625.2 Papilio bianor | reverse complement strand
GTCGCGGGCGACAGCTAGTTTAGAAATACGACTGAAAATGCCACAATTACAAACAAGAACAAGTAGTTGAGATGTTAATGCAATGCAATCGTTTAATTTGTTTTATGAATGAATTTAACATAGCGTGTAGTTTGACTTTATGTTACTGGACTAATTTTATGATACAAATAAAGTCTTTATTACGATCATTGTACAAAGATAGTCTGCTTAACCACGTTCGAATCCACAGAAATGTATTTATCACCACAGAAAATAAAATGTTCACGTCCATTTACCATTATCGTCTCGTTGGTAAGATGTTGCGGTCGAGCCAAGCCATCACATCGATCGTGGTCATTAGCCATGCGAGTGCGACCGGCCGGCCGGCGGTTTGCAGCGCTCAAGGCTTTTCAATCGTCCAGACTCAAGAATTTACTCTATTCGACGTCCAACTCGCTCTGAGATGAGGAAGGGTGTGTCGCGACGCATTAGCCACCGATCGAATCGGTTGTGTGTCGGCCGAGTGAATTTTCTGCGGTGGATGCGTGCGTTAGCGCTGAAGCCTTGCATATGCGAACGCCAAAACGTTCCTCTAGAATTACAAATACAACGTTTAAATGATAAAGTAAAATTAAAATGTAATAGGGTAATATAATTCGGTTCCTTCCGCTAGGATCACAATGGAATTAAACATTATCAAAGAGCATTGCCATTACGAATAATGGTAATGTCCCTAAAAAGTCGGAGACTACGAATTGTAGGAGCAATTTTGCATAATTATCTGGCGCAGCGCAGTGCCGGGAGACAGGCGTCGCTTTGCCGCTTAAATCCTAATAACATTGCGCGGACCCGATCGGAATCTCGTTACGCTACTGTAATCTGTTCCGAGTGCCGACAAGTCACCAACTTGTTTCGACACATTTTATTGCTAAGTTTAAAGACGCTTCCCTATAAACCTAATCTGAATTCCCGTCTACAAATTTGTCATTTCAACATTAACCAATCGAGATATAAAAAACAAAACAGATAAAATAATCTAATGGTATGAAATATACTCGTACTATTATTACGCCATGCTGTGTAATCGTAGTTTAAAAATTATCAGCGTTACCTAACAAAATGTTACATTTATTACAGTACAGAAAATGAATATTAAATAGCGACTTCCTGAAGTGTTCATCACCGCTCCACCGCGAGTCCTCCGATCGCTTAAATCTTGTCACGTACTTCTAATATCGTAATGAGCTCTAAAGCCTCGGAGACATATTTTATTTCCTCGCAGACACGTTTTATATTTCATTCCACGTTTCATAAGCGAACTTCGGCGGGCCCTCTCTGCGTTTGGCGGCCGTAATGCTTCGCTCGCTTAGTGCACTTTTATTACGGTATTAAGTGATGTAATTTTTTTCATATTATGTTATTCAAATTTAAATAACTGTCTCCGGTCTCCCCCGCGGAGGTCCTGCTCGCAGACGATTCTTCTACGGTCCCCTTAAAATCTGGTTACTTTCGTTAGACATTTCCGTTTAGTACAAAAGCAGAGTGGAGTAGCTATTTATTTATTGTAATACGAACTTTACCTTTAAATAATGCTTTTGCTTAATTGTGGTATGATCTCAAATATCTTATATTTTTAAAAACAATATTATCTAATTTCAATGTAATAGGGTTGCAGAAATGAAAGGACTGTAAACTAAGTATTTGTGAGGGGCTATGTCCAGCTGTGGACACACAAAGACTGATGATGATAAATGTAATGGGTTTTATAGGTTGATATATACAAAGAGTACGATTACTATCTTTGTAGTCAATACTAGCTGTCGCTTGCGAATCCGTCCGCGCAGAAAATAAAAAAATACTCAATTATTCATCTGTGTATTCGTTTAGACTATATTCTATATCATTGCCAAATTTTTATAAGGTATGTTGAACCGTTGCATAATTATCGAGTAAATGTGAAAAAACAAAATTAATATGTCCCATGGGAACCGAAACTAATTCCGGGATCAAAAGTAGCCTGTGTGTTCCAGACTATCTATAGATATAGAGCGCGGCGTAGATATGCCAAATTTCATAGAGATCTCTTTAGCAGTTTGGGTGACAAACTCTAACAAACATCCATCCATCTAAACTTTCGCATTTATTATATTATTAAGATTAAGATAACTTAATAATAAGATATTTCTCAAAGTACATATTTTGTAAGTGAAAAAATTAAAAATTGTCAATCGACTCCACGTATTTCTTTGTCCTAAACTTGTAGAAGTTGTGCGGTCGCAATTTTTACAAATGACACGGTGACGTTTATGCAGAGGGCGCGGTGGTCGGGGGCGGCGGGGCAGCAGCGGGGCGGCAGCGGGGGCGACAAGTCATCATGTTACATCTTCCTATTATTTTTGCGTTCCTCCGTCCTACTTCCGCTTTAAGTGTTTCCTCCTTGTCATACGATATTGATTGCCTAATTTGCGTCCGTTTTGTTACCTTTGCTAGGGTGGTCAATTTGATAGAAATTAGCTTAAGTATATATTCAAGTAAACATAAGATAAGTTGTCTATATATTAAAGGGAAGTTTTTACTTGCAACAGCCCCTTCCGCTACTTGTATTTTCTTTATAATTTATTCCATTTCTCCCCCACACATCGGCATCGGCCGCTGATATTTTTTATTCGATTAGTAAACCCCTAAGGTGTTTTTAGCCTTTTTTCGCTCGATTTTCTTCGAAGCTTTGTTGACTGTTAGGGAGGTTACAATGCTCATTTCTTTTGGATGACTGAGCTTATTTTTATTTTTCCGCCATCACTGCATATTGCACACCGTGAAATAAAAACAGCTTTAATCTTTTATATTATCTTTGTAAATCGAATGCTATTCAATGAATAGCATAATGAAAAATAATTCGTTTAAGCTTAAACAACTCGTTTGATTTAAATGAACAAATATAAAAACCTGTACCTATAGCAATAACCATATCGAGTTTAGGACCTCCAAAGCTTAAGCATTGTATTCGTACTGGTAGACTACTACGTAACAAATGCGAGCCAATAGAATAAATACAGGGATCTAATTGATGGAGAAAGTTGAGTTGGTGTAAGTTAATCAACATTCATTTCAAATCAATAGGCAATAGACATTAAGGCGTGACCCTCTGTTTCCGCAAACCGCACTACTTACACACTCGATTTGTGTTGCGGGAGCGACGTAACAGTCGGCGGGTGGCGGGGTAAGGGGGAGGGGTTTACGAGAATAAGAAACTTTTTGATGGATCGGACGGAGTTTGTTTTGCATGTGAGTGATATGTCTGAAATAATAAATGTTGAGGCGTCGACGCTTCCCCGGCTCCCCTAGCGGAGGGTTCGCTAAAACGATTTTTGATTTGGGTGTCAAGCAAATGTTTCACGCGGCGGCGCTCGCCGGATTTGATTTTCTTAATCGATTCTTAAGAATGCAAATTGAACTGTCTCTATTTGTATTCGTGTTTGATTACATTTTACAATATCGGCTTATAATCGAGGCGATGACGTAATTTACGTGTAGTTCGCGTTAGCTATGTAAATGGAGGACGGCGTTATCCAAAGCTCTGTTTAATACTTACCTAGCGTAATCAGATTATGCATACAAGAATGGTTCGAACCCGCTGCAGCGGTATTAGGCTGTGAACGGTTCAGAATTAACTAATCACGGCGTGCATCGGCTTTGGTGGTAGATTGGAGCGCATTGTCCTCGCGCGCGCCTCCGGAATATCTGTTTAGGCCACCAGCCATTCTGTAATGAATATGGCCGCCGCAGCCGTTAACAAACTGAGTTAGCCGTCATAATTGAGTCATTGGAACATTTTCATTATCTAAACACTATAATGTTATCAATGGACTCCACACCTACAATCGCGGTTTTTTAATCATTTGCTTATACAGATACTTAATGAATTAATCGTCTAAAAAAGAATGGAGCCATTACTAATAGGATACTAACATATATTATTATTCTTCTCCTAATAAAATTAACTAAGCTTGTTCTTGTATGTACCACATTTTAATGATAAATATGTTGTCATTGTTATTTGTATTGTGATCCTTCCTGATACCATCGATCACATTAACAACTTGACGATGATAGAAAATAAAATGAAGGAAGTGGAAATAATTTATTACTTTATTGATAGAAGCCTTATCTATTGTCCGATCCGGGTTTGATGATTCGATCATTCCTTTCCGATTAGTTCGGGATACAAAGAAGTTATCCGATTACAATTAAATAAAAATAAATTAGTTTTCTCACAATGTTTTAAAGGATATAACCTTATTTTTTAAATAACGGAACCGTTTTTAATAAAAAGATAGATATAAATATATTCATGATGAAATCAACAAGTCTCTGCGCCTTTTTTCAACTTGATGAAGTTCGCCAGTACCCGGCTGTGTTTTTTTTTTATAAAAGTTAGAAGAAATTATTTACATATTAATGGTCTCGGAAATGAAAAATATATTAAATTCAAACGGAGCGTCGTGACTCGTCAGTAAAGTACGGAACGACTCTATTTCGAGGGTTGCCACAGACTAACGCGTAGTTCAGAGAAAGCTCAAGCCATGAAATATTTTTTTCGCTTTACTTTTTGATTAATTTGTTCAATTAATTAATTTTTTGTTTACGCGCTTTAAAGTAATATTTTTTTTAAATGTGTGACCATATAGTAAAATAAATACCTTTCTAATGTTTATTTAGGGATAGTCCATACATTTCAATGCAAAATTCTGAGTGTATCAAACCATGCGCATTTTAATAGAAAACTTAAAAGACTTGAAGCTTGACAGAGTAGTGTGTAATAATATATTTTAAATGATTTGTCTGTCATGTTATTATTCTACAAGCCACAAAAGGGTTTCACGAAGGCTTAAAACAGCCACTTATTATGTATGTTACATTTCACTTTCAGACGTCATTTATATTCAAATGCTCAAAAGGCATTACTGCGCAAAAATTGTAGCATTAACCCCCACCCCTTCACCCCTTTGAAATGAGCGAAATTGGTTTCGACAAGTAATTCATTTTTCAGAATCTGCTTTTATTCATGAATTTTCATAGTCATTTCTGTATTATGTGCACGATGTTTTACCCTGGCGGCCCTCAACAAGATTTTCAACGTATAATTATTCCATTTACAATTGACAGTTAATGGAACACCAGACAATTAATTGGGTTATTTTCGTTACTTAGAACTGCTGAAATCATTTGAAGGTACTTGATTTTTTTTTAAAGTTCCTTTATTGAACAAAACATATTTGCAGAATAGATAGACCACTGTCTCCTGTGCTAGGTATTACCTGTGTTACAGAAGACAACGCCTTCTCTGATGTATGATGTTGAATACAAAGTTTCTTTGTCTTATTCGCTACAGTAC
This sequence comes from Papilio bianor, assembly GCA_011763625.2. Lineage (NCBI taxonomy): Eukaryota > Metazoa > Arthropoda > Insecta > Lepidoptera > Papilionidae > Papilio > Papilio bianor. The sequence goes on along the minus strand of JAAOEG020000030.1, from coordinate 4,407,084 downwards.
ACATTCTATAGATTATCGAATATAACATGTTTGCTTGTGTGTGTGTTTGTGCGGGTATGTTTGTGTGAGTATATGATTATAAATATGTATGTACTGTGAATTATTTTTATTGTATTACTAATCTTAAGTCCTATAATTTTTATATAAACATATATTAGTACAACGATTTATAGGGTATTTGTATTTGATTTCGAAAAGTCAATCAAAGTAATAATAAACAAAGTGAAACAGAAGCATTCGGAAGTCAAATAAGTCACAATGGGAAGAGAGCCGCGGAATTAGGGTAGCGGCTGATCCCCATACAAAATGATTACCCGCGCCTTCTTCGTTGTACACAAAGAAACTCAGCGGGACTCCCTGATATTATACTTTCGTCTTTGAGGTAGCTCCACAACTCAGTGGGTAGCATGCTTTATGGTTTCCAATGATAAAACTGTTTGTCTGTAGTTTTATTTGGATTCGTATCGGGATGCCGTCACTAATTTAGCCTTATTTTTTGTTTTCTTTAACGGTCTTCGCATGAACAGTGTTAATGTGGCATTGATTTATGTTGGTACTTGTTGTGTTTTATATCAATACAAAGGATAGTGAGGTTAAAAAAGCAAATGAATTAGTTATGGTGTTAATAAGGAACATTAATCTATTACATATCTGCCAGCAAATATAACGAAGAAAAAATTACTATTTAAAGAAGTGTAATACTTACACAAAACAAAATGTATGTAGTTAAATATCTACATATACGACGCAAAAGGCAATAGTAAGCACTCGATGTAAAAGCTCGTGCGAGGTGCGCTCATAATAACAGAAGACGGGAGCGCAAGGCCCGGGGCGACGGCTTGCCAACCACCACGTACCACGCAGCTAGGCTTACTCTGCTAGTAACATCTATCAATCAATATGTATATCCTTATATGAATGTACTTAATTAAACATTCCTTTGCGATTCATTCAAAAGTATTTCCTAACTGAAGTAAGAAAATTATTGTATTTTTTTTTTCTAGTGTTTGTATAGGTGATGGAATGAAACTATTTAAAGGATATTCATATTCAATAGCAAATGGAGTAATCATCAGGATGGTTTGGTTATAATATTCATTAAAGTTTTATAAAAATTGACGGAATTGTGTTGAAGTCGTATAAAGAAACATGCAGAGACAAAATTGCTGTTTTTAACTATTTTTGATCAACAAATTTTCCGTGGCATTAGAATGATTAAATATAATAAATAGGGTTTTTTTAATATTTTTATGTAATGTAATTCTGTTCTTTGCAGGTTGCGTGATGAGCGAGGTGACATTGAACGTGTCATAGCGATGGACAAAGCTCGCGAAGGTTCACACAATGGTAATTATACAAAATGTTATAAGTAGATTAGAAAACGTGAAAACTCAAAGGTCGTTAAAGCTACTTCAAGTCATCATCATTTGCTACGTGTCAGTAACTATGTAGTGGAGCTACAACTGTTGAGTTTAGATACACCTGTCGGCTATCAATCTATAAATGTAGATAATAGACGGCTGCCTCTGATTAGATATTTAATTTTTTTTCCACAGGCTCTTCGCCAGGCCACAGTCCTGTACTAAACTTGTCCAAGTCCGGGTCTGGTGACCGCGACCGGCAAGAGAGGGTGGATCGCGACCGACAGGAGAGAGTCGATCGAGACCGGGGCGAGAGGGGTGAGGGGTCCGCCAGCGGGAGAAGCTCTGCCGCGTCGCACCGCACACCGCAGCCCCCGCGGCTGCCCTCTGCCGCCACCGGCGCCGCCTCACCGCGCTCGCACTCCGACGACAGCGACGCCGCCATGTCCGACCAGGACGAACACAACGTTAAGGACGAGGATGACGGTAAGACACGTAATCTCTTAAACATTTAGGAGGAAAGTAATTATCTTTGTTCAGACATTCCATTCAATGAACCTGTGTGAATGAACTTATGATAATCTTGGATTATAACCGAGTATCAACAAATAATGGCTTTGTGGGGCTACGAGATCGTTCTAGATATTATACTATTTAATTTTCTTTATGTTTGATAAACGTTCATTGATAAATTACAACGAAATTGGTTTAAAAATGATTAGATATGTACCGTGTAAGTAAAAGTAGTCAACAATTTTCCTGCCATTAATAAACCGATCGTGTTCGTTCCCATACCGTAGCCCGTCTTGATCCCTAGACACCGCACGTTTGCTTATAATGGAGCGATATAATAAAATCTTATTACGAGTATTGGCCGCAATTGCCCTCAATGATGTATGAATAGCACTTAAAAGGACCCAATTCAATTTTGCACCTTGCCTGAAGAGCGTTTTGAACACTGGAACGCTGTACTTTATATTGCTTCAATCTTTTAAAATGTTTTCAAGTTTATTACTTGAAAAGTGTGAATGGGAACAAGAAAGAAATTCATTAATTTTGTTGAAATGGAAATTGTTGACTAGAAAACAGCTTTACCTAAAAAGAAATAGGACGATTCTTTGTGGTTTGTTCTTTGGTAAGATTCACAGATGTTACATTACAACAATAGCTTGTGGTGTGATTGTTTGTAATTAAGTAAATATTTTCAATATGAATAAAAAAGTTATATTAAGGTATATCGGTTTATTGATTTTAAAGTGGCATCCGGTGATCATTACGATAATAAATGTCACATTAATGAGTTAGTCTTTAAAGATATTGCTATTACCACAGATGTTGGATTAGATTGATGATGGATGACAATTTCCCTAGCGTATTAACATTCGTTTTATCTGCAGCTTTTTGTTGATTGAATCTTGGCTTGCTAAAATTATTGTAATCAATTTAGTTGCCGCTATCACTTGTGACACCATCAATCAAGTGAAAACACGTTAAGAACATTACTTGTAAGCGGTTACACGTACAGTAATTATAGTATGGATAAACAAAAAGTTGTAACAACCATTGGAAGACTGATTTTTTGGTTAACGATACACAATGCTCTACCACCAAGAATAATGTTAAGAAGTCTTGAGTTTTCTTGTTCAAAGGTACTTATATTGTAATAAACTTAGAAGAACATACTTCTAAAGCATTGCATCCAATGATTATTACCAATGAATAGGGAGTAATGACCTATAAGAGGTAGCTATTATGCAAAGTTGTGGTAGCGACGCTACAATCGATGACGTGGAACGGTGTAAATCAAAACAATGATCGGCAAATGTAAATATTGGAAGCGTACAATGGCTAAATTAAGCGAAACAATAAGGATTGTGTGTTGTTCGGTGCAAGATGCACACAAAATGCGCGGGGAGCGTGAGAACGAGCATTTACCACTATAAGGGCACTAAAGCAAAATGGTCATTAGATGCTAAAGCAAAGTATTAACAAAAGATGTCCTCAGATGTGGAACGATATTTTATTCCACTTTTAACTTCTAAACGTATTAACATCTTCTCTTCCATTCAATGTATTTTTGTTTCTACACATCTAAGTTAAAATCTTCCATCTCCTATAATTATCTTTCAATACGTGCTGAGAGGTCGTGACGATTACTTAAATCTCATTATAGGACGACTTTTTGTTACAATCCTGTCACTCAAATTTAATCTTTGTTCAGTTGAGGTTACCTCTTTCTTTTAATCGTCACTCACTGCCGACTCAAGGTACAGTTATATATAAAAGATCTTATAACGCATCGTCTTTTGATATCGAAATATGATATGTCTGAGCATTAATTTAAGGCATAATTTTGTTTGTAGATCGTTTAAAATTGTGTTAATTGGCCTTATTAGGAAGATGGTGTTGTGACAACTGGAAAGTGCTATCGTGCGCATCGACAATGACGAAACGATGTTGTCTTCATTATGTGATGAGCGTTCACTATCTTGTCAGGTAAATTAAATGTATCGATAGATCACTTCGGACCGTGAGAGACGCCAAACGAAACACTTTCCTATTGTGAACAATAAAAAACGAATTAAAACAACCAGAAATATTGTAAACTAGTAATCCAACAAAAATAAGTACCTGATTTGATGACAAAAGAAAATATTAAAATTATATTGAGATTTGTAGTTTTTCTATGAAATGTTAAATTCTAATGAATCAGCCAAAAATTCAAGTGGTTAGTTCGTTTTCTCTGAGTGTGTTGTAAAGTAGTGCATTTGTGTTCATAAATGGATAAGAGACGGCCCATTCGATGTCGAACGGCGTCGACGCGTCTTTCGAATAACTATGCATTCAACTTTTTCTTTAGTAAAGTTCAATTTCTATAACCACAAAAGATGCTATTCATACCACATAACAGGATATTTGTTCTAAGTAAATTCAAAATTATCATGTATCTTTAAATCGAATTAACTCTATTTTAATGATATGAAATGGCTACCCAAAGTTCAATCAAGAGATTTAGAATCTTTAATTTATAAGAATAAATAAAACCGGTACGTACATTTTTTAAATGGAATTTCTCTTTATTGTGAATATGTTCCCGTTGCTATCAAAGCTCGAAGATGATAACCACGCGATACCGATGTAGCTGGCAATAATAATTGCAGTTGCAATGATACGCACGCGATCTGCGCAGTCTCATTGTACAACCTGATGTATCTGTCTCACGAACCAAAACGACTCGTTTTAACATTTCTTTCCAATCGATTTAATCATTTTACTCGTCACTTGAACATCGA
>JAAOEG020000030.1:4252093-4267847 GCA_011763625.2 Papilio bianor | reverse complement strand
GATGATCACCTCAGTGTTTACGTTGCTCGTTTGCCCTCTTCTTTTATATATACATATGACATAATGCCAAGTGATGCTCACACTCGGCTAATGCGAAGAAGGCTGCCGCTTAGAATATAGAAACGGACCAATATTTAGCTCTCATAAACTTGAATCGTTAACCTGCGGTTCAACAACTACATTGGCAGCTCAGGGATTAACGCAACTTACTAGAACTATGAAAGCCGATTTTAATCGAAGCTCTGATTTCAATCAAAGCTGATTTACATACAAAGGTTTACAAAATGCCGTTGGCCCCTTGCGTCGCTAAGGGAAGTCCCTTAGCCCAAAAATGAGGCCTGTGGGAGTGGGATCCTGATCCTCCACCAAAATGGTCCTTAAATAAATGAGAAAATTAATAATTGGATAAATTGTTTATTAACACTTACTCTACTTTTACAATGTTATAAACATGGCGGCAATGTATATTTTTTTACGGATCCAGGTATCGATGTACTCACTTAAGGGAGATATTTATACTACATTACGCTTGTTTTAAATCATCGTGCAATTTGGGTAGATTAAATTATATTTGAGATCAATATTATATTATTTTCTACACAAGTTAAAAACTTCGTCTAAATACACAATGCATTTATTGTATTGGATCGAATTATATTATAAAAACTAAGAAAATAGGTGGCATTCACAAGTTAAGACACAAAAATATTATCAATTGGTACCAACCATATTGTAATGTTGAACGACACCTTTTTTTACATCAAATAGAACAATTTATACAATTTGTTCCTATGTTTTTGTATCAAACACAAAGAGGGTTTATACCAGTTGCATACAAACATAAATGATATGTTCCACAGATGTTCTACATTTATTTAATAAAATAAAAGTCTACATCCCACAATGTATTTTGTCTCATAAATATTGATAAACTTTTATACTATATATTAAAGCCATGATCGGTAGTAGGAAGGAGTATTCCAAGTAAACTGAAAAACTGAGATTTTTATGAAGTTTAAAAATAAGTTACTATAAAGACTTATATTCATATATTAAATATATACTGCTGTATAATTTTATATATACTTCACAAATAAAAAAAATGATCAAACGCTAAACTGGAATGAACACCTCTATACCCGTTATATAAACTCAATATATGCTTTATATTAATTAAATAAATATAAAAATAACTCCAATACGATAATCTCACTTAAAATGTATTATTATACTCTTTATATTTTAGGGGAAAATTAACAAGTTTTAGTGAAAGTTGTATAAAATACATTTTAACATCGTAATAGTGATAAAAATCTCAGCTTATGAAAAACAGTATTTGTTACTTGTTACAAGCATAAGACGTGAAATATACTAGAATTAGAAATTATATTAAAAAAAAAAGAAATTATTGTGATGATGATCGGCAAATTGAATGTATATACACATTTCAAAATATAACTTCATTTTGAATTTTATAAAAATTAAGGTTTGATATATAAAAATCAACATATGTTTCCATGACCATTAATAAAAAAAAATATAAAGAATGGCACATAATTTTAAAACAACAATTGCATTAGTACAAAATAGCAATATTCCTTTTTTCAAAATTTTCAGAATATTTAGAAAAAATGGAAATATTACATAATTAATTTTAAGGCTAAATAAGGTAAAAAAAAAATCTATTTTAAAAAATTGTGATGTTATTATTATGATCAAATTACAATATTCGCCAAAAAGTGTAGAGAGCACAGCTTCTTGTATACTTTTTCAATGTTCACTTTTATTTTAAAATAAACTAGCATCAAAAATGTAACAGCGGAGAGAAATTCTGCTAAAATTATAATTTTTTTTTTTGAAAATTATACCATACTCCTATAATTTATCATATCAAACATTACCATAAATCGCAGACTAAAATAAAAAATTATGAATTAATAAAGTAAAAAATCTAATTAATTAACAAAATTTTGAGTATGTTTTTTAAATTAAAATCTTAATGCTTGGTAATTTACAAATTTGGAAAAATAGAAGGCCTACCTATTAATTTAAGAGATGAGATTTAAATAGTATGCATATGAGATGGATGTACCAAGTTGACTAAATTGAGGCCAAAGTCAATGTATGGAGCAGTAAAAAAAAAAGTTGTAATGAATCAAGATTTTATGTTTTTCTTGCACAAAACTTCTTGGTGGTATGTAAGAAAAATATTATTTCTTACTTTGGATGTACCTTTCAAAATATAGATCTCTCAGTTTCCTACATCTTTGAGCAACCCACAAATTCGAACCGTACCTAGCACCATTCCTGATCATGCCTGATTCAAAAAGGTTTATGTACACTAGGTAGCACTATGTGCAACAATATATACAGAATACTTCTTACATACAACTCAAAGGAAATGAACTGATAAGCCCATATTATTATCTTGTATTAGCAACATTGAAAGTGAAGTGTGCCTCTACAATAGTACATCAGAGATCATCTTATTTGCAGTAATTACCCTCAATACAAAACTTAAAAACCTTCAACTATGTTGTGAAATATAATTAGTACTTAAATAAATATATCTCTAGTATTTATTCACTTTGTACAATTACCTTAGTCTATGCACTCTACGATTATAAACATATATGTATCCATAAACTACAACTGATTTTAGTGATACAATATCGTGCGAAAAGAATTCACAGAGTTATACAAAACCACGCACATTTCACAAACTCGTAAGTCACAAACATCAATCCACTTCCATAGACATAAAGGTATGTAAACCTAAAGAATTTCCCAAATAATCTTAGCAAGTCAAAACGACTTGAAATATCACAAATCTACAGGAAACTCAGGAATACTTACGCAAAAGCACTCACAATTCGAAACCTGTTTTAATATTGCAAACACATTCTACTTTTTATTATACAAAAGGATGCATATACTTGAAAACATCCTTTCCAAGTTTCAATTTGTTCACTTCATCTGAATCAATTACTAGTTTAAGACGACTTCAATAAACTAGAAAGATGACTTTCAAACACATTATAATACATAATTCATTCACATAATACTCATGGTTTTTACACATTCAAATAATCACTGGTTTGTAGTACTTAATATGTAAAAAATGTTAATCCAAATATACACAGACTAGGTAGGTCATTCAATCACAACATTTTAGGGCATCTGCATACGTTGCTTTCTTTGCCGTCTGTACGACTGGAGTTGAGTTTCCATCGGTTGCACTTCTTGCAACGGCGTTGTTTCTTGTTGAGGTGTTTCTTGTAACTGTTTCTTTTCTGGCTTTGTCACTAAATGTGCATTGACCGGGTATTTCAGTACAGTCCTTAATTGGTCATTGTGCTCTTCTAACGAATTGACGGCATAATGGTGTACAAGTTCGTTCAAAGTTCTGTAAATAAAATATGGATTTTATCACAATGTAATCATTAATACATACATTACGCTTTATTGGTAAAAAAATAACACATTAGATAAATTGGTGGCAGTAATTATGTCGAACAAGTATTTACAAAACGCCTCTAGCTTTATAACATCATCAAGATATGATGAATAGTCCGAGGCACAGTGAATATCGGTGAAAAAGTGCTAGAGCCCACTTTAACATCTTCGCATGAATGGGCCGGCTCGCCCGATGTAATACCACGACCACACAGAAGACAGGCGTGAAGAGGAAGCTATTGCCCGTTTCGTCCGATGAGTGTGGTGTCGGAGGCTTAATTTTAGTCTTCTTTCCTTTCCCACCCTTATCTTACAAGGAAAGGATGGGAAGGGGAAGTGGACTTGATGAAGGAGGATACGCATAGGAAGAGGAAATATTCTCTTTAGTGCGTCTCCTCCTTGGTCGATAAAAAGTAGGCAACGCAATTGCAAATGTCTATGGGCAGTGGTCGCTTCGCTATCATAGCAATTTCAGGTGGCCGCTTGCTCGTTTGCCACCTCGTAATATAAAAAAAAATCGACGTGAAGCTCGAGTGAAGTCGACTGATGAGGTCTACGCTCCGACCAGCGCCCCACTATATCCACAATGCCGAAACCAGTTTGATTGCCTGAAGCGTAGCGTGGACGATCTGAATGACGGGTTTGCGCAGGCGTTGCAGACGGTGGGTTCGAAGTTCTACGAGACCCACCGTAGAAGCTTGATCAAGAAACTCTCAGATCACACTCTTGGGCTCATGAAGGAAAGGTGCTACATGATACTGCAATCTTCAGGTGATGCTGAACGGTATCGGCTGCTAAATAGACGGATCTCGACGAGCATAAAGCGCGACTTACGTCGATTTAATACCAATCGTATTAAATTGGCTATCGAGCAAATTCAGGGCTCTAAAGTGTTTTCCCGAGATATGTCTATTAGGCATAGCCAGCTGTCGAAGCTGAATACTGAGGAGGGCAGGGTTGTGTCCTCCAGACTTGAGCTCTTGAGTGAGCCAGAGAGGTTCTATAGTCAGCTACGCAAGTCACAGATCTGGCGAAAGATCCCAGAGCCATACTGACCCGACATTACACTGAAGATATCCTGGACGTCGATCTCAACGAGATTAGTGTGGCCCTCCAACAGCTTAGGAACAACATGGCGCCAGGGGATGACGGAATTACAGCAGAGTTATTGAGGGCTGCTGGAGAGCTGGCACTCAAGGTTCTTCAGAAGCTCTTTAATTCCGTCATTCTCGAGGGACGTACGCCGCAGGCATGGTGCAGGAGTGTGGTGGTACTGTTCTTCAAGAAAGGCGATTAAGGCCTCCTGAAGAACTACAGGCCCATCTTACTTCTGAGCCATGTCTACAAGTTGTTCTCGAGGGTGATCACGAACCGTCGTGCTCATAGACTCGACGACTTCCAGCCTCCATAACAAGCCGGTTTCCGTAAAGGCTTTAGTACCGTAGACCACATACATACACTGCGGCAGGTAATACAGGAGACCGAGGAGTATAATCTGCCACTATGCTTAGCGTTAGTGGACTACGAGAATGCCTTCGATTCGGTCGAGACTTGGGCAGTAGTGCAGTCTCTCCAAAGGTGCCGAATTGACTACCGGTACTTCGAAGCGCTAAGGCGCTTGTACGAAAACGCAACCATGTTAGTCCGAGTACAGGGTCAGGATACAAAACCGAACCAACTGCAACGCGGTGTAAGACAGGGTGACGTTATCTACCCGAAACTCTTCACCGCAGCATTGGAAGATGTTTTCAAGGTCCTTGACTGGAAAGGACTAGGCATCAACATCAACAGCGAGTACATCACGCACCTGCGCTTTGCCGATGACATGGTAGTCATGACTGAGACCATGGAGGGACTCGGTATAATGCTCGATGACTTCTATAGAGCCTCGGAAAGAGTTGTACTCCAATAACCATGGGAGGCCATACTCTCGAAGTTGTTTACGAGTATGTATATATGGGACAAACTGTCCAGTTAGGTAGGTCCAACTTTGAGAAGGTCAATCGCCGAATCCGAAACTAGGGTGGGCAGCGTTCGGGAAGCTGCGAGGTATCCTCTTGTCCCAAGACCTCCGGCAGTGCCTCAAGACGAAAGTCTATGAGCAGTGTGTGTTGCCAGTGTTGTCTTACGGATCTGAAACGTGGCCCCTCACTGTGGGCAACATTAGGCGGCTCAAAGTCACTCAAGGACCGACGATCTGGTTTAGGTTGCGGGAGTATCCTGGATGGCACAGGACCGACCATCGTGGCGATGTTTGGGGGAAGCCTATGCCCAGCAGTGAGCGTCATATGGCTAATAAGAAGAAGAGATGATCTATCAACCTTCTACAAATATACACAGGTCATCATTTCATATAATTGTCAATGTGAAGGACAAAGGTTGCCACAAAAAAATCAAAAAGTTGGTGGCTCTGATATGTGACTATGTTTTGTCTAACAATTTCATAAGATATCTAAACTGGTATTATGAGTTACCAAAGTTTTTATAAAAGGTAAAATACTAAATATGATGAAACAAGTAGTTTAAAGTCATAGCAAGCATACATATATCTCATTAATATTGTTAATAATGTTTGTTTGAAGGTATCTACAAAGTGGCTTAATGGATCTAGATAAGATTTAGGACAGATGTAGAACATAGTCTGGAAGAACATGTAGGCAAATTACTATGTTTTTTTCATTTCCACTTTGACAGAGTTGCGGGCCTTGTGTAATTATATAAATAAATAAGTATATTACTAAATAAATTAATATTTACAACTTTAGTAATATCAGAACAGGATAAAATATAAATTATTTTCCTACAATGAACATGCCTGCATCACTTTGTGGTAAGAGGTAATAATTATGGTCAAACATTTTTGGAGATAACTTATGTAATTGTTTTTTTATGTTACAGAGGTGGCCAAAGAGCAAGCGGCCACCTGAAATCGCTGAAATAGCGAAGCGACCACTGCCCATAGACATCTGCAATTGCAGATGCGTTGCCTACCTTCAATAGACGGAGGGGGAGATGCACTGAAAGATAATATTTCCCCTTCCTATGCGTATTCTCCTCCGACAAGTCCACTTCCCCTTCCCACCCTTTCCTTGTAAGATAAGGGTGTGAAGGGAAAGAAGACTAAAATAATGCCTCCGGCACCACACTCATCAAACGAAATGCGGAATAGCCTCCACTTGACGCCTGTCTTCTGTGTGGTGGTGGTATTACACCGGGCGAGCCAACCCATTCGTGCGAAGATGTTAAAGCGGGCTCTACCACTGTTAAATATAATGTAATGTGTAATAAACAAAACTATATAAGTTTATTGTTGAGGATCAATAAAATAAAGCTTACTTATAAATATTGTAAGGTTCTGCAAATCCATATCCTCTTTCAGTCTTGAAAATTATGCAATGGTAGACCATATTATTACAACAAATAGATAACGCCAGTTGGCCCGTTGAATTAGGTCTTATTAAAAATGTGCCTTGAAGTTTTCCTTCCAGCATTTTCTCAGCAGTGTCTCTGGTACAGTTTTCCACCATCCAACTTATTGATTCATTGTGTGCATATAATTTTTCAAGAACATGAATGTTGTTATTTTCTAAAGCCAGAATATATTCCTCGGTTTTACCCCTCCGTTTTAGCCACCTAAAAAAAATTAGAAATATCAGTTAAAATAGATTAATAACAGAATAAAGAACATCCAGGCAATCTTAATTATCTACTGAATGAGCCATATAGAATGATAGACTTAAGAATATTATTATTTTATATCACAATACCTGTCAAGAAGAAAAATATAATATATCTAACATGTTGCTAACTATAAGAAGTATATATTTAACATTGCACAATCTTTTTAGATATTACCAACATACAGAAAGCAAAATCAAATAGGAATAGTATTTTTGCACTTCTATATTAAAAATATGATACTTCACAATGATTTACAAGTTTATCAAACATGTTATCAAATATGCTGTAATGTCCTAATTGTGCTTTCTAGGTCAGAAAACTGTTTGACAAAGTATAAAACTACATTTTAAAATTTGGTAACTCATTGTCTATATATATAATTATAATTATATTATATAATTTTTTTGTATGAACCTATGCAAAATTTAGTTATTCAGCTGTTTCCCTTTACCTAATCTTTTAGCAAAAATACAAAAAAAACTTACACTTTGTATCTGTCTTTTAATTTGTAAAGATTAATGATATCCGATTTTAATTTGGTTATTTCTCTTTCAAGCAATAAGTTAGATTCAACAGTCTCCTTCAGTAAATCTGTTAATTGTAATCTCGCTTGCTTTAAATTGTTCACTTGTGATACCAATTGCTTGTTATTTTCAATGAGGCCATTTTTCTCATGGGGTTGCGCTTCAGCATGCATTTTTTCTTGTAACTTTAAATGTTCCTCACAGACTTTGACAGCTTCACGAAAAGCATCAAGAGATTGTCTTTTCATTTTGACTTTTTCTCTTAATTTCATATATGTATCAGATCTTTCATCATAAATCTTAGTTTTTATTACAAACTCCTTATGAATCTCCTTGTACCTTGACTCAAGTGTTTCATCATTTATATTCTCAACTCCATCATTCTCTTGTAGCCTTGACAATGGGTACATAAGCTTAATATCCAGACTGCTATTGCAATGTGCCAGGGAATATTCTTTGTAAAATTTGACCAAATCCACAACGGAGTTGAATTCAAAGGGTTCACAAAATCCATAACGGCCTTCATGGTTGTAGATCTTTATTAATTTGTTAGTGCCTCCTTTTCTAACAGTTAGTGTGTATCCACTATCTTTATTGGATGCATTGCGAACCAGAAAAGTGCCATCACAGGTATCTCTAAGAATTTCATTTGCTTCATCTCTGAAAAATTATTATTTTATTTATTTATTTTATGATTTAATATCATAAAAAAAAATCTTTTAGGCATAATGGTAATGCAACTTGCAATTAGTATCTATATGTAAAAACAATATAAAAAGTTTTCCTTTTTATTTTCCTAAACATTTTAAAATTCAAGTTCAATAATCCTACCAACATTGTAAATGCAAAAATTTAATGATATCAGATGTAGTTTTAATTTGATATTGAAACTAATTTTCGAAAAGATAATTAAAAATCTTTCCATTTATAAAATAAATTTGATTTCTATAAAATTAATAATTTCTATAAATAATATAAAAATAAATAAACTATCTTAATCATGATTTTTACCAAAATCCTTATGAGTAAACGATGGATTTTATAATTATTTTATTGTATTATATTAATTACCTTGTAATATCACCCCAGTACCATTCAGCATTCTCCAGACTCTCGTCAGCTGATTGTTGGTGCACTCCTATTTCCACCATTCTATTTGTAGGAGCGATCGATGCACGAGGAAAACACTACACCTTACAAACTAAGCCTAATATTTGAAATTGTAACTTCACATCAAAACTGATATAGTTAAAAAATGGATGATTATTGTCGCTTCCGCCTGATGGAGGTTATGAAGTAAAAAATCCATTTTTTCAATACAAATGATCCAAATTCATTCTTAAAGGATCACAGTACTCCATGGATACAGTGATAAGAAAATTTGAGCATTAATAAATGTAATTGACACTGAAATTTAGATTAAGAGATCACAAAGGAAACGGGCTAGTTACTTTTGACCGCAGTTTCCTATGGCTGACAAGCACAGAAGTAGATCACGATTGGAATCGAAAACATTTTTCGCAGCATATTTTAATTTTTAACTTAGTTATAGTAATCTTATCGAACACTGAACATATTCATTGTATAGTCGTAGCATTATAATATCATTTACACATCTCTAAACTATAAAACACCATCTACCATAGATTGCGGTAAGCTAGATAGAAAAGGAAACATCAAAGATACAACATACGAGTACGATCGAATGAACATAACGGTTTTATGTAGAGTTCCGTATAATTTTATTTTCTAAATAAAATTAGTGGAAATTATAAAACAAAATCAAAAAACCACATCATTTATGGTAGTTTAAATCATGAGCGAGGATTTCATACAAAGATATAAAATTACTTTTAAAAGGAATGAACGGACGAGAATAATGAACCCTAGTTGTTGTTAATTTTAAAGATGCTGATAATGTTAAATATTTTAATCTACAATTTATATATATATATATATATATATATATATATATATATATATATATATATATATATATAACTTATATATATATAAGTTACAAGATTTTTTGTTTAGCATCTTGTTATGCATACGTTGTTACTTGTTAGTTGTAAGTGAAATGTTTAATCAGACATTAAATTGGTAGTTTTTTCAAACTGTTCTCTTATGCACGTTATTTTATTCAAATATGCTAACAGCTTCTCACAAGATCTTATTCACTTTTTAGAATACAATTTGAAAAAAACATATAAAATGTAACATTTAGTATAACGTGGCTAAACGATGTGAAATACCTTTGTCAAAATAACAAACACAACAAAAATACTTTGACACCTTGAATGACAACTTATTTTTGACATTTGAAGATAGATTTGCAAGATATATAATTAAATAGTACAAATGATAGTCTGGTCCGTTTTCGCGTAGCAAAATATTATTTGGTTTATTTTTTATTAAAACGCGTAAGAAAATCATGAGTAGAATTATAAGATATTGACATATAAAATGCGATTATAAGTGAATAAATATGGAAGAAGCTAATAATGAAATAGTAATACAGAAATGTTAAATCAGTGTGACGGTATTTTGACGTCAAAATGTATATTAACAAAGTTACATTTATCTTATTTTGGACATTATATCTGTGTGCTTCTTCTGAACACATAAAAGGCCAGTTTTCTACACAAGATTTTTTTAAGTTCCTAGTGAAATTTGGATTTCAAAAGACAGATATTCATTTCCAAAAGGAAACATATGGATATATTTTTGGGAACATTACCTCCAATCAATATTTTAAGTACCCTATCACGTTTGCAGTATTAGATAGAAGACACTTTATTCATTATTATAAAAATCGTGATATCATTGACAAGGAGACAGCTTGTCAGGTTATGTTTCAAAATTTAAACTCATCTGCTTATCATCCAAAATGTAACACATGCGGCCAAGATTTATTTCGACGTATTCCTTGTCCTGAAGGTAAATTGTGTATTGATGAAGATACACCTTGGAATGTTGTGAAAAACAATCAATTTACATATGTTATACAAAATACAGGACAGCCTAGGTAATTATTTTTTGTATCTAATAGGTTTGGAATAATGTCGTTATTTTTTTTTGCAAATTTAAAATCAATTCGTATTTAGTTTTTATAACAAAAATGAAAGAGTTGACAATATATTTTTGTAGAAGTCTTCTGGCTCTTGGTTACTGATATGTTTTGCAAGAGTTTATTTTGATGTCACCTCTTATCAGTATCTTTTTATAAATTGCTTATCAAAACATCACAATGCTTTTATGTTAACATATTTGTATAATTTGATTATCAATTATTGATCAGTGCCAACACATTACGGTTCAAATAAAATTCAAATTTTCTGACAACCTATTTATATAAATCTTATATATAAAGGAAGAGACAAGAGCCCGTTGGTCTTATTCTAATAATTATTAATGCTTATAAGTTATTAAGTTAGAATTATCTGTATATAAATAACTCGGTATACAACAATACAATAATCAAGCACATTGAGAATAACAATATATCTATTAAGATTCCCAAACAGCTTTGGATTAAACTGTTGGTTATAACTAATTTTCTATTAACAATTAAACCTGGATAATTGCAAGTCCAAGGGTATGTATATTTTTCTTGCTTATAAAGGTAAAAGGTGAATGTTTCTCGCGTAAGGTGGTTATCAGTCAGCATGGGACAATGACTCTCACTTATAGAGGTTTCTCTCTTATCAATGTTCAACTGTACATTTTGTAATACAGCTTAGAAAATACTTCATATGTTTTTAATACTATAAAGGAATGTTCAACTTGCAAATCTCAATATGTTTTCAGGTTCTGGTATATATCTATGGTCTCATGTTACTTAGATGAAGTGACATGTTCATGGCACCATTACACTGGGGCTCCATCTGCAGACAATAAAACATTAACACATATACCTCAAGAGATACAATATGATTTTTGGCTTGTTAATGGAAGTCCCAATATTTCGTTGTACAACACATTGGTTTATCAGTTTTCATTTGATAGACAAAATACCCTTGAGTTGTATCTGCTCTTCTGGCTTTGCTATATTATACTACTGCCTGTCCAGATTTATGCTGTGAGGTAAATATGAATTTCTGCCTTATAGATGTAATTTGCAAAGTGTATTTATGAATATATTCCTTGTTTCAATTCAATTTAATGGTATGCAATGAGTGTGCATTTCGGAGGCCTAATATTAGTTATCATCCCATTCCTCCCCTTTTATTATAAGGAAGGGATGGGAAGGGGAAATGGACTTGACAGAAGTAAGGACATGTAGGAAGAGTAAATATTCTCTTTCAGTGTGTCTCCTCCTCCATTGATGAAAGGTATGCAATGCATCTGCAATTGCGGTCACTATGCTATTTCAGCAATTCCAGATGGTTGTTTGTTCTTTACCACCTTATAATATATACAAAAAAAGTGGTCATTGTCTATATAAAGTGACATTTGTATGACTTACAAGGTTAATTTACAACATACATGTGTTCATTGTAATAAGATATACATAGATAAAGTAATATGTGTAATGTAATTCTTACTGTCCTTGTAATAAACAGTAATGTAATTGTTTTGTAGGACACAGAGACATCCAGTTACAAAATTGTTCACCTGCAGCCTTTTATTGGAGTTTGTTGCTCTCTGTTTCAATGTTCTGCACACAGCGAAATTTGCAATTGATGGTATTGGTTTTGAGGGACTTGCTGTAGCCGGTGATATTATTGATATTATGAGTAGAGTAAGTGTTTTATTTCATTTTTTAAATTTACCATGAGTACTATCATCCTAATAATATTATAAATGCGAAAGTTTAGATGGATGGATGGATGTTTGTTAGTTTGTAGCCTAAACATTTGAATGGCTGTTTATAAAATTTAACATATCTTACTGAGATTTTGTATACTTTAGAACAAAGTCTGGGAGAACACATAGGATACTTTTGATCCTGGCAATAGTTTGGGTTCCTATGTGATACATTACATATTTTGTTTTTTCATGTTTATTCGTAATTCTGGAACGGTTCAGCATATATTTTAAAAAATTATATTTTTTTTTTTAATTCCGCGCGGACGGAGTCGTGGGCGACAGCTATTATATACTTGTTTTTGGTTTGTCATAATTTTGAGGAGTTGACAATATGATTATATGTATGCTACAATTGTTTTCAAACAATTAGTATATGAATTAGATAATAGGAGTAATCATACTATTTGCACTGGTCTTATCCAGACTTAAATATCCCATATATCTCTGCAAGGTAAAATAAATGTAATGTTATAAAAATAATCCATTTTATAATACTTTATAATTTACATTCCGATTACTTCACTTATTAATTCACTTACATAGAATTTTGACAACTTGTCCTTCAAGTGAGAAAGTTAGTCAAATATTGACCTTGTACTAGTTCACTATAATGGTTACGATTGCAACAAAAAAATTTTTTGTTCAGTATTTGTAATATTTTTGTCCGATACTCATTTGAAAATTAAAAAGAAAACAGAAAATAAGATAAGAATTACTTTTTTTACAATAATGAGTTGTTATGTACATAAGATGTATGTATAAACAGCTGTATAATTATGTAGCAAGTATGGTTTGTTTATGTTGAATGGTAATTTGGATTTCTGCATTTTAATCAAAGTAGTAAAGGAATTTACCTTTCAACTTATTTCATTAAATTTACAATACAAGTGATGAAAGATATTTGTGGTTCGACAGTGGTAGAGCCCGCTTCAACATCTTCGTACGAATGGGCTAGCCCGGTGTAATACCACAACCACACAGAAGACAGGCGTCAAGTGGAAGCTATTCCACATTTCGTCTGATGAGTGTGGTGCCCGAGGCTTAATTTTAGTCTTCTTTCCCTTCCCACCCTTACCTTACAAGGAATGGATGGGCAGGGGAAGTGGACTTGATGGAGGAGGATATGCATAGGAGGAGTAAATATTATCTTTCGGTGCATCTCCTCCTCCGTCGATTAAAGGTAGGCAACGCATCCGCAATTGCGGATGTCTATGGGCAGCGGTTACTTCGCTATTTCAGCGTTTTCAGGTGGCCGCTTGTTCGTTTGCCACCGTGTAATATATATAAAAAAATGTGATTCTGGCGTATTTTACTAAGTGTAAAGTAACTATAAAATAGTATGTGTTTTTTCAGACATTATTCATGTTATTACTCCTCCTGCTAGCCAAGGGCTGGGCAGTAACAAGATTGGAACTCACATACAAACCTCTGGTGTTCGGAGTATGGCTGGCGTATGGGATAGTCAATATACTGCTCTATGTATGGAACACAGTAAGTATTAAGAATTATATTTTGTAAATAGCGATTTATTTTTTATTTTATTACAATAATTAAACTTCGAAATAATGGCTTCAGATTAATAACCATAGCAAATTAATTATGTCATTCACAACAATTATTTATGCAATTAAAACAAATTAATGCTTCCTTTAAATTTAACCTTTAATTTTTATTACTGGCTTTTGAAAGTACTTAAGATAATTGGTCCTTTTTTATTTATTTTCACTAACTATCTATGTTATATATATTTTTATCAATTTCCAGACGGAAGTAGATATTATAGAAGAGATAGATGAATACCAGACATGGCCGGGCTGGTTGGTTCTCACCCTGAGGGTTGCTATCATGGTGTGGTTCATTCTAGAGCTTCGTAACACTATGATATACGAGCACAATATAACGAAGCTCAATTTCCTACTGCACTTCGGTGCGTCCAGCCTCGTCTGGTTTGTGTACTTACCGATCATTGCTCTGATTGCTCTGCAAATTAGCCCATTGTGGAGGTTTAAGTTCTTATTAGGTGAGTGAATATTTAATATTTATTTATTTATTTTCAACAAAATTAACATTTAATACAAAATATTTTGACTTAGTGCCGTTAAACAATGAATGTTTGTCTCGCCACTGCACAGTTCACTCATAGTTATTTACATCAATTTTTTTTATTAATTTGCTTATTTTTTTTTATTCATATGATACATAAAATATATATATATATAAAATTAAAAATTTAAGAGAGAAAATAGATGGTCAAATGTATTAATTTAAATGTTAAGTCTTTAGTGAAAGGTTCAGATGGTACTGTACTTTTTTTTTAATATATGTTGTGGTTGGGTAATTTGAAAATAATATTATATTTAAACACTAGGTTAGCGCCCGAGCACACGGGTGCGTATTTTTATATTTTTGTAAAATTTATTTTCTTAATTTCCATCCCATATACATATATACACACACGCATACATACATATATACATACATACACACACATATATACACGCACATACACATGCACATGCACATACTTATATATGTAAGTCAATCTAGCTATGCTTAAAAATTGTAGTATATATTCTACTCTGATTTATATTACTTGTGCACGATAACAATGGCTTATGTCTGATGACGTCACAGCAGCAAGCTTATAAATTTTAATGTATGGCGTTGATAAAACATTCAAATCGTTTCCTTAGGACCGTCGTTTTCTAGTGACATGTGCCTTGATCAGCACACAAACCCAATCCGGTTGTAATAACCATGTAACGACCCGAGCAGAGGCTCCCGAGGGAACCCTCGAGCTTAGTTATACTTGAACGAGGTTTAGGCTAAGCGCCATCTGCGCTCGCCCACCTCAAGCCCGGTGAAGCTGTAAATGTCTTCAAGAAATAGTGACACGTTAATAAAAAAACACACAAATATTATACAAAACCAATTAGAATGAAGAGTTTCTACAACTGCTACTGTGCTGCTACCAGTGTTATGTCAAATTTTTAACAAAAAAACAAGATAATGTTCCCATTCCAGGTATAACATACTCCGCCGACTGCCTGGCGTACTGCGTGATGGCGCATCTCCTGTGGCCGACGCGCTCTGAACAGTACTTACTGTTGACTTCTTCAGATTTTACAGGTTCGTAATTTACTTTTGCATATTTAAAATAAAATCCTACACTTAAACGCCAAAAGAAAGGAATTAGTAAGGTTTAAAATGTATGGTCAATTTGGCCATAAGAATCTGGAAAAGCCTAGATGTTGTATTTTTAGGTGTATCATAAAATAGAT
>JAAOEG020000030.1:4234188-4251993 GCA_011763625.2 Papilio bianor | reverse complement strand
TACTTTACAATCAATAAATTAGCACGGTTTAAAAATGTATGGTCAATTTGGCCATAAGAATCTGGAAAAGCCTAGATGTTGTATTTTTAGGTGTATCATAAAATAGATCATCTGGCTTACTTTACAATCAAGCAATTAGCACGGTTTAAAAATGTATGGTCAATTTGGCCATAGGGATCTATAAATGCCTGGATGTTGTATTTTAAATCTATCATTAAATAGATCATCAGGGTTACCCTTCTTTTGCCTCTAAAAAGGATTAAGCATTCATTTATCCAATGTTTATGTGCATAGTCTTCCGTGATTGGATTATTTGATCATAGTTTAGAGTTTCCAGTTAAATAAATTTAGTTTTAAATATCCTCCAGCGAATGTAGAAGAGCTGGATGAGTTTGACGAGTCGCCACACGTGGTGCACAGCGACACCATCGCGCTCACCACGGACAGTATGAACGCGGACGACGAAGACGTTATATTCACGCGGCCGCCTCTAAAGAACGGAACGTACTCGAATCACTTAGGATAGAGTACTATTTAACTATTTTTTACTAAAAAAACTATCGAGCAACTTTATGACTTAAACTTGAGTACAGTTAAGTTAGTGAAATTAAGTTGGTCCTACGTGATGTGCCACTTTTATGAGATTTTTATCGTGTTTGTGAATGCTGAATGATTGTGTCCTTTCACACTTTGTTCTTAACGTGCAAATACACGATTTGTAAATGTTATTGTAAGGACTGTGTTAAAAAAAAAACAAGTTTCTTTAATTAACTATGTGTCTGATTTCGAAAACAGCCTGCATATATTAATAGATAATGTTGCAAGATACAATGCTATTATAACGTACAATTTTTTGTTATAATCTGGACAGGTTTGTGAAATGAGATAAAAAGTGAAACAAAGCTCATTCCTAAAACATACCGGATACAATTTCCTCGCTTCTACATTTTCACATCCACCATTAGATAGCTGGGATGGATTTTTTTTATCTATAAATTATATTACGAAAATAACAAATCTTTCGATTACCGTTACGTGAATACATAAAATAATTTTATTGAAATTTTTTATATAGTTTTTAAAATAATAAAACTTTCAGAAATTAATTATAAAATAAGTTTATATAAATGGCAACATTTCCCTTGACTCAATCATCTAAGAAAAGTTTTGTTTACATTTTTTATCTTGTTGCTTGCAAAATTTATTTATGACTTTATTTGATATGGGTACCTAATTATTGAATATTTATTTTAATAACTATATCTATTGTGTAAAATAGATAACTATGACAAATATTTTCCGACAGACTATATTCGAATACTATATAAGTTATTTCAATTTGTTTTTTTTTTTATTGTAGACGAAGTACTCAATGTCAAAGAGATTGTTTATGTGCATGAAATTTTTAAATAATTTTGTTTCGGTTTTAACATTCCATTATTGATTAATTTTATTTAAACATCTTCCCTAATTTGTATATCGAATCTTATTTTTACTGAATGTATATTTTGTGAGTGTTGGTTAAAAGTTAAATCATCTTATTTTTTTAAAATCGAAAAACGACTGATTTTAACGAAAAAATTATAATAAATTGGTAATTTTATATGTCAGATAAGTATAGGTTCATCATTTTAGCCCGAATAAATTTGATAATTGCTTTATCAAATCTATACATATAATAAAATTGGTGTGTCTGTTTTTAATATTGAAATAACCGTTTTTTACTACATGTGTATGAATATATATACGGTAAATACACCAAAATAACATTTTTTACAATTTTTGTCTGTCTGTCTGTTTGTTCCGGCTAATCTCTGAAATGGCTGGACCGATTTGGACGAGACTTTTTTTGGCAGATAGCTGATGTAATAAGGAGTCATTTAGGCTACGTTTATTTTAGAAAAAGAACGCGCGGACGAAGTCGCGAGCGACAGCTAGTTTATTCATAAAATGAAGTAAGACAACTATTAAAACGAAAAATAACTAAAAGAATGTTGCTGTAAAATATTGGACGGTGTGTTGACGATATGTCATCTGACATTATGACATCGACACAGACAATTCATTTTATGAATAAATTTGATAAAGCAATTATCAAATTTATTGAGGCTAAAATGATGAACCTATACTACGCTGAAATATATTTAACTAGTTGTTGCCTCGTGCTTCATTCGTATTGTAGTCCATTGGACTGAGTAAATATTTCGCAATATGTACAAAAACATTATCACTGTTCTAATTGCTTTTTCTTAATTATTAATACACAGAAAAACTTTGTTTCATTGTTTACATTCCGTAACATTCAATTGCAAATGTAAATGAAACGACAACGATGGCCTTCGCTATTAGCTGAGAACTACCGTTACCATGGTAACCATCTTTTGCTGCTATTGGCTTGAAATTTTTGTTCCTTTCTCGCTTAACAATCTTTTCTAATTCATTCATCTCTTATGGTAATGCCTTGAAAATATATAGCCTAAAGCGTGTCTTATTTGTAGGGCTTTTTATTATAAAAATAATTATTCAAAACTATGCCGTGATTAACATCCTACGTTATTAAGAAATGTGTTTAAGCTTTATTATATTAGTATAGATTTCGTGTTTTTTTTTGTTATAATTTATATGGTTCTGCTTAAAATCTAATAAGAATTCGTTAATTTTATCATATAAACTTCAAATGCTAAAGAGATGAAATAAGAACCAACTTCATGTTTTACTTTGGAAGTTATTAATTAATGAGAAATAATATCATAACTTTGTAAATACTAATTTTATCTACACATTACATTGAAAAGCCTATTCTGTTATGTTTTAACACTGGTAAGTCAATTAAATTAAATTTTTAACTGTATGTGCCAATAATAATAGTACATTAAAAATAACTTTTGTACTATACTCGAATGTTACTAGATCACAAACTGACAGCTACGAAATATTCCATTTCACGCACACATTTTTCGTTATAAATTAGTACCTTTCATTTTAAAAATACTGTGTAATATTTTGTTTTGAATAATACTATATTAACACGATATGGAATATTTCCGTGCTGACAATATAATTTATAAATAAAAAAAATATCACTTCCATGTTTAAAAAATTCTTATGATCATTACTAAATATAACAGATAAAATACTTATGATTACAAAATATAATTGTGACCTAAAATTTAATTCTAATGATAGATTTACTGGCAACACATTGTATATTGAAAATAGGCGTTTTATTGGTTATGGTTTTACCGCCATTTTGTTAATGTCGGTAACTTAGATTTCGAGGGGAAGTTATCGCGTGGTTCCCATTGTAACGAGATTTATTTTGGGGCCAAAGTTAAAGGTTCGACGGTATAACGTAAAAATAAGATTCGTTAAAGTTTAAAAAATTCTATCGAAAGTAATTGTCATTAGAGTATTGCTTTTAAAATGTTCGCATAAAGATCTAATAAAAACAAAGGCAGCTAAACATCTTAACATATATGTATAATATATTTGTTGAAGTTTTGTGATTGGAATTCACATTATTAGTAGTATTGTCATTTTTTATAAATATTTTTTATTAGTATATTATAGAATGTCGTAGCTATTTGAACAGTGATCGATTTTTGTAGCTTCACTACATAGTATAAAACAAAGTTGCTTTCTCTATCGATATATCCTTTTGTATGCTTAAATCTTTGAAACTACGCAACGGATTTTGATGCGGTTTTTCTTAAATAGATAGAGTTATTGAAGAGGAAAGTTTATATGTATAATAACATCTATTAAATAGTGGAGAAATACTGTTATTTTTGAGGTTTCTAATGTGATGTCGTTAATAATTACATTTATTCCGCTTACATTGCAACAAACGCAGGCTGAATCCTACGAGATTTATCAGATATACCCGTGCGAAGCCGGAGCGGGCCGCTAGTACTAAATATTTGACAGACTTGGTTTTAGTTGCCTTTGATTTTATGGGCCTCAAATGTGAATGTGAGATATTACGTGTTAAGGAAGATGCTGTATAGTCGGCCCTTTCGAATATTAGGTAAAGCATTAATTGTACGTATTTGTGCGATGTATGTGTTTAATGTGCTGTATTCAATGTTAAAGTACAATTTGATCTCAAATTCGTAAACAGTGTACCAACGTAAATACATTTTTGTATTGATTTTTTTATTTGGTTATTTTGAAAACGTTTAGACTACGCCCGGATACCTCAATAATGGAGGTAACGTAGTAATTTTACGAATCATTCATACCTGTTAAGGGCATCCATTCTCAAATATTTTTTCTTCGGTTGACCAAAGACAACGGTTGAAGAAGTTTGAAGCATTTTATCAAACGTTTTCAAAATACTTAATAAAACATTTTTAACATTTTATTTTTTTTACTATTTGGAAATATAAAAACATTTTTTAAACAAACCAACGATCAATGTAGAATGACATGATTGATTAAAGTTCCAGGGTTTATTTGCAGCTCAGCTCTACAGTTTTGTGTGATATAGTTTATACTTTATTTTATTTTTATAAGTTTTAATTGTAAATTCACTTAATCCGATGTTATCCTTATGGTCATGTAAATAGATATATTTTTACTGTTTATTATTGAATCTTGTTTATCTGTGTCTATTTAGTTAGCCAATGCTTATGGTATTGTAGAAGTAATCATGTCGTTTTAGTATTTTACTATTATTTCGTACGTGAATAATTAAAACTACAATAGACATTACTCCTTTACTTTATTTACACGAAAAGCTCTTTGTGATTTTGTAATGTTACTTAGTTTTTGAATGTTTTAAACGAAGAAAGCATGTACATTAAATATGGTAAAGTGTCAAATTGTGTTTTATTTCAATTAGTATTAAGTTGATAAAAAATATAGAGCGTCGTTGGCTCAGAGTTTAAGCATCTTGATCTGTAGTCTGCAGGTCCTGGGTTCGAATACCAATGTGTTTTTCTAATTACATATGTACTTTTATCCGACTTTCTTACGGTGAAGGAAAACATCGTGATGCTGCACATATCTATACATATAACAAAATTGGAGTGTCTGTTTGTAATATTGAAATAACCGTTTTTTTTCTACATGTATACGAATATATATGCGGCACTAACACCGAAATAACATTTTTTACAATTTTTGTCTGTCTGTCGGTCTGTTTGTTCCGGCTAATCTCTGGATTGGCTGGACCGATTTTGACGGGACTTTTATTGGCAGGTAGCTGATGCAATAAAGAGTAACTTAGGCTACGTTTATTTTAGAAAAAAAAGCGCAGACGGAGTCGCGGGCAACAGCTAGTTGGACAATAAATTGATAATCTGAGAATAAAGATATATGTGAAGTCAATCCGAACTGTGTTAGCAAGGTTGTATGGGCCTAATCCCCTCTAACTTAAGGTCGGCCCTGATCTCCTCAGTGGGGACGTATAGTGAACTGATGATGATGATGATGAAATAAAAAAATATCAAACAATAAGAGTCAACAACAATTATTTATTTATTCACACAGACATCGACGTAAACATAAAAATTGACTGAAGCTAGCACAGCATTTGATCTTGGAAATAATTAGATTAAATATATATTCCGTAATATGTAGGTAGATAAGCCTTGGATATAACTGTCTACCTTCAATTACATTTCTAGATATTCCTTAGAAGCTACACGCTCACAGTACAACCAGGAAATATTTATAATATGTCACATCGAATTAATAATCGAATAAAACTTATAAACTAGTAGAATAGACATTGAGATATTAAAATCAGCCGGAATTAAACTTAATTATATTTATATATCACATCCACTTACGAGTTGTAACGATAATATATTTTTGTAGTCATATTTTTTAGTATTTTAAAATTCAAACTTCTTCAAACTTAAACATTAGCCGTTAATAAATATTTTTAATTATAATCTCTGATTGTTAATAATTTTAAATACTTTTCTCTGAATATACATAAATACAAAAATATTTTTGTCAAGACTATTACTCTAGAAATACTTTTGGATAATCAATTAATAGAAAAAAGGATTATCAACACATAAATTCACTACTCTATAAAATATAAGATATCGGATATATCGACATGGTATTTATGCCTGAAACAGCAAAGCGTGTTTATATATAGTAAAGTGGGCCGACCTCGCATGAAGCCGCACAGATCCAACGTGACTGTAAACAGACATAAGAAATGCTTACAACTAAATCTTCCTGTTAGTAACGTTTTCGTGGATATCCCAAATCACTTTTAAGTCTTCCACGCATTGTGACTCATAATACCATTTATGCACAAAAGGAGAACCAATATCCACATTAACCCGTAAAGAATAAGCCTGTCACGCTTTTATACTAATTTGAGAGAAAGGAGTTTGAAGCTTTGGCAATCTACAACCGTATGTTTCAAATTCATCAAAGCAGATGAAAAAAAGTCAAATTGTTTGTCAAAAAGTCATTTTGCATTTGATAAGGGGATTGTTACGGAAAGTTATATGCTATTTAACATCAAGGTAAGAAGGTAAGGAACCGAGAAAAAATAAAGCTGAAAAGAGTTAAAACGAATGCTAACCCACCGAATTACACCCAGTAATTAATAATCGCATGTAAACCTATGTACGTATGTCTGTTTAGATAAAACAATATTTTTATTCAAATCAAGTAATTTTCCGCAAACTTCCTCTTGAATACTTAACGCTAATGAGATATTTTAGTCGACACGTTCCACCAGATACGTACTAATTTATGATTCACGTGCAAGCAAATCTGGCATCTTTAGATCGGATCTGCCGTAATGAAACTATAATGGGAAGAACGTTAACATGTAACGTTTATTTTCAGGGCCATTGTTTTGTTAAATTGAATCGAAACAGATAAAATACAATCAAGACAAATGCCATTTTGAAAACAGTGTAATAAACTTAAGCATTATGATTTGTACAAGGGGGCCGTTCAAGTATTACGTAAGCACTATAGAGGAGTGGGGGTTTTTCCTTTGCTTATTTTTGACGACATGGGGGATCTAGATGGTGACTTTATCATAAGATTTTTCATGTCAACCAGCATATTATATGTATTTGAAAACAAAACGCTTCCGGGATTCCTGTTTGGGTGTGAATATTCTCTGCACGAAGAACAGAAAATTTAAACTACATATCCACTAAGAAATAACATTTTCTATGTTTTTCTTTAGTAGGTATATAGTTGCAACTCTGTGTGCCTATCGTAAGCCTAATTATTATTTCTTAGAATTAAAACCACTGTTCATGAAAAATAACAACCCAGAGTACATTAAAAGAAAAATGTATATATGTACCAATGCTTATGTAAGCCAAGTGGAGTAAGAGCTTTGCTCGAGCTTACTTTTGATGACATGGTGGGAGGAGAGGGTTAAAAATTGTAATAAATCTGCTTAGTTAATACTTGAAGGGCTACAAGGGACAAACATACCAATGGTTGATTTTCATTTATACAGAATATTAGCTTAAATTCGCTGTAATATTTAGAATTTAGCAACTACAAAGTCACAATGTTTGCAAAAGGAATGTAGACGATTAACTCACGTAGTCTTTCGATCTCATTACTGTGGCTTCTCAATATTCTGTCATAGTACATTTACCATTTAGAGTAAGTGCCATTTGAACTTTATTGACCCGACAATAAAGTTCAAGTGGGTTTTTGTTGCTGTGTCATTGTGAATGCCAAATATCATAGACAAAATAATGCTTACATATTAGGTTGAAAGACTGTTGTAAGGTGTATCGAAATAAAATTTATAACAATTTTGAATGTTATTGTTAAGTCAGCTAGATTCTAGGTCTTGAATTGGCACTGGGATAAATTATAACTAAAAACAAACGTAATACATAATTTCACCCTGGTTTAGATAAAACTGCGCCACCAATTATTACATTTTTATAGTATCTAGTACTATCAGAATTTGGGCATGATATTGTCTGAAAAGGATTCATCAAAAGTAATTTGACAAACTTAAATTACGCGATTTTTAGAAAGAATTTGTCATGATACCTTTTATGTAAATTAGAAAATAGGAAGTCGTTGCGTAAGTGACGCAATAATATGGACTATGAGATTACAGTTGGAAGCTAATTTCGTATGTTAATTATTATTATAAAATTGTTCATCATAAAAAACACGCGATTGGAAATAGCCAGGTATGGTCAGTGTCCACATAATTAAGCGGTTCAAATAAGAGTGGTGGGTGCGGTCAATCGTTAGCGTTCATTACAATTTACGATAGTCCTTGACCGACTCCGCCTAGTAAACACAAACCTAGTTACATTAAAGGAATTGTTTACATCATAGATTAAATACAACGTATCTAATTCAACACGTACTACAATTTGTCTTAAACATAGTCCTTATAACTAGACATAAAACTATAAAACGAGAGTATGAAAGGCAGTTTACTTAGAGTAAACTTACGAAAACAAGTAACAATTTTGTTTACCGGACTCTCACGACCTTATTCCTTAAGAGTACAGTCAGAGGTAAATACAATTTCGAGATGTCTTAAGGTGGTAATGTTTTGAGTATAATATAAGTAAGGGATAAGAACATTAACAAAAATTCAATGCTTTTTTATCTGATAATATAATTCAAAAAATAAAGTAGAAGTTGTAAAAACAATAGCATAATCTTCAAGTACAAAAGAAGTATTAGTAAAATTTCGGTAAATATAGTGACTATTGAGTACCTAAACACAAAAAGTGCAAAAGGTAGAAATTATAAAAAAAAATAAAGAATACAAATAAGTAGGACTTAGAAATAATAATTTTCTACACGGAAAATATATTTAAAGTAGCTATGGAACTTCCATTTATTAAAAGATAATCTTATGCATTACTAAACGTAATGCATTGATAAACATTATTTAAATATTAAACAGATGAGACTCTCGTGTAATTCGATAACATTAGGATTTAAGCCATAAAGTGCATTTATAGGCTGATAAGTCAAAGCTTGCCTGGCACTATACCTAATAAAAGTTCTGAGTGAGATGTGAGTGAAATTCATCGCTTAATGTTACATAATTCGGTATTTATAAGAAAAAATACATGTTTAGATTAAAGCGTCAAGTCAAAGCATCGATCAAATTGTTTACTAATGAAGAACATAAATTACATAACAATGTAGCGTGGTCTGAGTAACAATGTTTGTCTTCTAAGTGAATGAACTAGTCAAGATAGCTGTATATCACACAGCGTGATCTAAACATAAATATATTTAATAACCTTAGAAATGTCCACCTTTTAGACCTGGTAACATATTAATAAAAATTTAAATGTTCCTTAGGCTTTATAAAGCGTTTAGTCAGAGGAGGAAGAGGCCCCTTCCTTTTATAGAATATGGAATTACATTAGGAATATATTTTTATAATAAAATCTGATCATTAGCTAACTTACAACGACTAGAATATAAATAAGAACGCATACAAGAGATTCTAGCCCTCCCGCTCCCGACATCACAATAAATATCTACTATACAAACGATTACATCAATACTAGCTGAGGCAGAAATAACAAGGTTCAATACAAAATAGTTAGGTACACAGTGACTTCAAGTATTATATTTAACATTCAATATTCATAAACTTGTTTGTATCGACAACACCGCAACCGATTTTATTACGCAATATTCACATCCTTGTATCGTGGAGGAATCAAACCAATACTGTAAAAAGCGCAACATGTTTAAGAAGTTCGCTAAAAATAGGTAGAGACGCTGAAATTATATACGTATATAATCTAAATTATATCAAAATACAGGATATCTAATACTTTGTCAAAAAACTTTAAAAAGAGACTTAAAAATATATTTAACGTCGATTACGAGTGGTGGCACTACTAACCGGAGCGAGCAGTCGCCGGGGCACGAGGAGGCGTGCGTTGCCGCGCGCCGCACGCACCGCGCCCGGCTGCCGCAAGTCCGCCAGGTGGGACGCGTATCCGTCGCTCAGAGTTGTCGCCATGTTTGTATACTTTTTACTGATACGACCGATTGCATACACCTGCTTCGGAGACAGACCGCAGTTATGATATACGCTTATATCCTTCCCTGACCCGTATGCCGCTTGAAGGATTATACCGTGGTCGTTAATGAGACTGTTCAGGTGCGCCGCCTTATGACCCAGAGGGTCTGTTGAAATTCCTTCAGAGAAAAAGACCAATCCGTGAGGAAAATTGTGTTCGGCTAGCCAAGACACCACTTTTCTTTGTTGCATGTCGGGTCTTCCCGTTATGTAAATGATAAGGTAGCCGAGATCTTGCCAGAAACGGACGACGTCGACTGCCCCGGCTCTCACCTTGGGGTCGCGACCAGTCACCGAGACGCTGGCTGTAAAGGAGCCGTCGATACTGAACACCACGCACTCGGTTTGCGGCGGCACAACCGCCAAATGAAAGTTGCAACTCGTGTGGTCGCCACGTACGACAATCTTCACTGGGTACACGCCACAACCGACACTTTGCTTCTCAGACAATGTATATGTTATTCTCCCAGTTTTATCAGTCACCACAGTTGATAATAATGTCCATTCGCCGGCTGGAGGGTCTTTCATCATGTGTATATCTACTTTCTCCCCCGTTAATGTTATCATATCCAACGGCCCATACATAAACCTTGCTGTAAAGGTTTGAGGAGATCCTTCTTTCACTATAACATCATTAGCTCTGTGATTGGCAGCGACGTTCTTCAATTTAACAGACGTACGTTTTCTTATCCATTTTTCTCTTTCCTGTCCCGGTTTGAACATTGTACTATCTTTGTCTTCGACATGGCCGTAAAAAGCTAAATCAAAATGACCAACTTGTCGTAAAATAAAGGCAATCACATCAGAACTTTCCCAATAGCTGGCGTGAAATAAATGTGGTAACGCATTTGTGGGAAAGTTCGATAAGCCTTCTGGACAGTATAGGGCATAATCGAGTCGTTTAGAACCCCACCACTTCTGCTGTAAAGCATTCATCGTAATTAATGGTATATTATCGACTAAGCCACTGACAGTACTTTGAACTGAAGCCTCAGAAAGCCGTCGCAATATTGGTGTTGGTGGCATTTGTAAATGGTCCCCGAACAACTGTGGATCGCTTTGAATCAATTCCATTAGGTGATAGGGTTGCCCGTTACCAAGTGGATACTTCGCATAACGAGCGACATTTATAGGTGGCAGATTTGTGAATCTAGCGGACAGTAGCGGCTCTAACCTGGCCGCAACCGGATCTGTTGGATGAAATAAATTGTAAACTTGCTGTACGGGTGGTTTCATAATATCCCGTGTTTTGTCATCCGCAATTTTTCTTGAAGCTAAAATTAACGGCAGAGGACTGCCAAAAGTAAAAAAGTCATTAACTTCAAATTCCAATTTCGTCTGATTGTCACTTGTGGAAGATGATCGTCTGCGTGGAGTAGGCGCTTGCAAAAGCGATTTATTTAAATAATTTTCACTGGGTTCATTTGGAATAGTAATTTCAGTGTTTAAAACACTATTTTCGCTATCATGACGCGATTGATATTGCACTGTACGACATAGGGCATCGTAAGCTAATAGTGAACCCATGCTGTCAGCAACTATACTCACTTGGCCATTAAATCCTTTTCCGTCATCAGATTTGAGAAACTCGTTAAAAACCGTATTAGCCGAAGCTATAGTTTTTGTAACCGAATCCACATAATCAGGAGAGCTTGTCGCAAGCAAGGGAATAGCACCGATAGGTATTAGATCATTCGTCATAGAAGGAGTTTCTAATGTGGACGGGGAACAATCAAAGCTATAAGGACTCAACGTAGACAAAATGCCTAATGCTTCCGTTGTAATTGACGGACATGAAACTAGTTTCATCGCAATATGACCAACTAAAGTTGGATAATGTTGGCGCATTACAGATTCAAAGGCGCCTTTAAATGTTGTCACGTCCGATTTCTTTGCAGCCATGTCAATAGTTGCATCGAGAACACTTCCAGCGTGAAAAACTAGCACTAATACTGTAGTCGGACATGAACTGAGTACCGGTGTTTCGGGGCCACCGTCTATACTTTGATGACTATGTAACGTAATAATCCGACGTGAACCTCTCTCCGAGGTTACTCTTTTTAAGAAAGTGGGATTGAAAATACTGTCATCTTGACTCTGATCCCCTTGTGTTGGTGATATATCTATTTCCATTTCATCAAGGGAACACATGGACGACCATTTGTTAAATGATGATTCACAATCATAAAATTCATCTTCAGAGCCAGTTTCAGTTTCTGATTCCCTCACAAGCGTTTCCATTCGCCAATTGGCAACTTGTGCTTGTAAGCTTTTTATAGACCCAGAAGAAGATGACCTTAAATTACTTCTCACAGAACTCTTCTGCTCAAGAAGTGGAGTGCTCTCTGGAGACAAGTGTTTGGGAACTCTCTTTTCAACATTTGATTTCTTGGTAGTCAAAGGAGTATCCAAGTCTTCATTTTTTTCTAAACTACTCATTGTAGCTGCCAGTGACTTTGAATTTTCTTCAGATACATCTTGCTCATCACTTGTTTCTCCTGCCATTTTCTTTTGTAACGCTAATTGAGTCTGCCTTTCGATTTCACGAATATCATCCATGGTGAGGCCATGCCATTCGTCCTGCCAAACCCATGCTTGTCGATGAGCCCTAACCATGGTTTTTCGTAAGGCAACATCATCAATAAATTTTTCCAATTTTGTCTGCATACCCCAATATTTAAATTCAACTCTACAGAGTTTGTATGCACACATTAGAGATTTTCCATTAGGCAAGGGTTGTGGCTTCCCTTGTACTTCTTTCCAATAATCTTCTAACCAAGAATCAGAGAGAGGACCCCTGTTACATTTTTGTGACACATAACATTTTGGATCTTCCTCTTTTATGTATTCACTGGTCTGATCTTTAACAATATCTATAAAATCCACTAGTCTATTTTTTAAATCACTTTTAGATAACTTGAATACATTTTCTTGGTGACCATTGTCAGCAAAATAGTAAGTCTCAATTTCAAGTGAAAATTTTTCAACAAATGGACATGTATACCTTGTTTTAGTGTATGGATAAGAATTCCAAGCTTCTTCTGCCACGGTTAAGGCAGACTTTGGAAGCAGACTTTTAAACCATCCAGGCAAATGGCTCCCAACATGATATACTTTCTGAGTGTATTGACCTTTTCCGCCGGGTCCATCTTCATATGGTTCATTTACAATGATTTGAACACCACTGCCTTCACCAGAGCTTTCTTCTCTACTTTTCTTTGCTATCATATAAAGCTGTGCAATCTGATACTCTTCCACTGTGAGTGGAAGAGGTATTCTATACTCCTTAATCAGCATTTTGCTAGAGTTTTATTGAAGCTATTGATTACTTCTTTTTAGCATAATCTGAAACAAAAAATAACACTTTACCTTTATGTTATAGAGCAGCATTACATTGTCGTTAATTTTGGATCAACAGTGGATCTAGTGAGTAAAAGGCTAATTCTCTCTTAAATTTTAAGAATTTTGTCACATAGGTGACAAAATTTTAAATATTTTAATGTATCTAGTATCAATAAAATGTTTATGAACAATACAAAATGGGATGTGACATTTGGATACAAAACTAAACCAAATGTTACATTTATAACAGATAAGTTTATTAAAGATCACCTAAGCTTATTTATAACAAAAATATGTTAACTATGCTCAGCTAGCTATTACTAAAATTTATATTATTAAAATATTAGTGTGTATTATGTAGTATGCAAAAAAGTCTGATGACAATAAATAAGTTCCTATATTTAAACTATTGAGAATTTGGATATTAACAAGGAAATTACAAAAAAACATTATTTAACATGGTTACAGGAAACTTAAAATCTGCAATTATTATAACAATCCACTGAGTATACTAAATAGTGATACATACTTTTTTCATATAAGTACCTTTTATTGGTTTTTACCATTATTCTAATTTGCCAATAGATTCGGGGGAAAAGGCTAATGAACATCATAAGGCAAATATTTGAAATAATAAAGCTTTCCAATCAAATAATATTGCAAACAATAACTAAACTTCTTGTTTTTTCTTATGTGCCTTTATACCAATTTCATGATTTATTGTTGACTAAATTCGTAATTAAATAATGAATCGTCATCTTAGTTTAAGAATATTTTCTGTAACATTCTCAATTATTTTGTTCATCATTTACTGTTATTCTAAATCAAATTAAATTTATTTTTAGATGGTTGAATTTACAAAGCGAAAGTGTAAATTATTGTATATGTATAACACTTTAAATAAATGAATAAAAAAATCGATATACGTATTTCATGTTTCATTTTCATATTTTAGAACAGGACATTACAGTACATTTTAAATAAATTTCATAGCATTTACCTGCAATCCATCCGAATCGAAAATCTTTAAATAATAAAGGAACACTCAACAATCACGAAACATCATAACACCTTACACTGTCACGAAATATTTTACTTTTTTTTTAAAACCAACACCAGGGATGAACTTTGACATTTTCAGTGTCACAATTCAATAATGACTTATGTGGAATGTCTTTCGTACTACGCATTACAATTCGACTTCATTTATTAATATACCTTAATTTATTAGATAGAATATCTTGTTTCTGACATGCTTAGTTCCAGATAGCAAATTTTCTAAAACTGCGCTACTAAATAATTAACTTTATGTACGTATTGGTTTATAATAAATTAAAACACACATTAAACGAGAAACTTAACGTTACCGGCTTAGTCGTATATTGGAACGACGCGTTTGCGATACAACGGAGCCGTATTCATAGCTGTATAGAACATTCTAATAGAAAAATTGCAAATATCTTATTGTATGTTATTAATTATTAACTTTCTGTTGGCAAAGCGCGACAAAAGTTACCTCTGCTAGTAAAAAATCGCCTCTTCTCTCCTTAACACTACCATTTCGAACTTACTCTATCTGTCTGTGATACGAAATGTACAGACTTGGACAACACTATAACTTAGTGCATTCTCTGATTTATTATTAATAAAGGCTTTAGTAACGTAATTCTAATAAGTCTTTTAAAACTACTGATAAAAAAAAACAATTAGATGTTAAGACTGTAGAACACCACTATGAATACAGGCATGTACGAGATGGACATAAGAAAATCAATAATAACCGTCCATAAAGCGCCGCCGTAGAGAAGCCGCCGTAACAACGTATAAGTATCTATACAATGCATTTAATATCTAGGGTTATAACGATCTTTAATTAAATAATACAGCCTATGCGAAAACATAGATGATGATGACAAAAATACAAGATTTAACGCCGTTGGATGTTATTATAAATGATTTTTGGCACATTTGGGTTCACACACACAACATCAATAGAATAGGAAATAAGATAATGGTATTAAACATGTATAGTAGGACGACGGATATCAGATACCTTTGTTACGACCACTTAACATTAAGTCACAATGGTAGAGCCCGCGGTAAACACCTTTTGCACAATAGGCCGGCTCGCCCACCGCAATACCACGACCACACAGAAGACAGGCGTGAAGTGGAGGTATTTCCGCGTTTCATCTGATGAGTGTGCGTGTTGGAGGCCTAATTTTAGTGCACTTTCTTCTTTTCTTTTCTTATAAGGAAATTATGGAAAGGGAAAGGGAATTTGGCGGAGGAGGACGTGTAAGAGGAGAAATATTCTGAGCGTCCACTCCTCCTTATATTAAAGTCGCTTCGATGTTTCGGCGAATCCAGGTGGCCTATTGCTCATTTGTCACCTTATTAGGGTTGTACCGGAGGCTATTTTAGCGGAAGCGTTTGCGGATGCGGAGTCGAAGTGCCTCAGCTCCGCGGATGCGGAGGTTAACGAAAGTAGACGCGGAGTTGTAGAATTTACTTTAGTGATTTTTTTAAGAATTATTTTTCTTTGAATATCTAATCATGTTAATATAAAAATCTACGCTTGACTAATAAGTAATTATAATTGACTTATAAGGTCTTTTATTGCATTTTCTATTCCTATGTAGGTTTTACATGTTATCTGACAGAACTAACCGCGAGAGCAGCGTCCCTTTTACCGGGTCACATAAGCTTGTAGTACTATATATAATTTTTATTCCACCTTTATTAGTATTCAACACTGAGAAAACGCTATTTGTACTTTACAGCCATATTAGCTTCCAATCGATTTCGTAAAGATTCATAAATTATACTAGTCATTAAAATGTGTTCACTTTGCTAGTCAACTTGATGTCGCTAATAAGCTGAAGGATGGGAGCAAACACTGCAATATATATTTCGTCGCTTAATCATCGCAGCATCGCACATCTAACATTTTTCCAAAAATGGGATTAGCATGCTTCCTTATGTGAAATTTCGCGCCTAAGTGATTGATGAGGTTTGTTTCTGAATCTGGCCGCTGCTGGATCTACAATTCCGTCACCATGGTACAGCTAAAGTAATCTGGCAGCAACGCACATCTACCACAGTTTCCTTCCCCTGAAAAGTAGGCAAATCGTAGATGTGCGATGCTTGTTCTTAAGCGACGATTTACTGTTGCATCTCAACCACATTAACGGTATTCGTTAAGTTCGAGTGGATTTTATGTATTCTATTGATTAATTATTAGCAACTTTCATTACATGAGGTTGTTATTAGTAACAGTGTCTTCACTTTTCGTTTCTCTTCATCGAGTTCAACACTCGATCGCATAGAAGTATCAAAAAGGGTAGCTCCTCTCACTTTGTAAGTCATGGTAAGATTCCGTTATAACTCCGCATCAAAAAGTGCGGAAGCGGACGCGGAGGTACTATTTCATGCGGAAGTTCCGCATTTGCGGAAGCGGAGGCGTAGTTCCGTTACAACCTTACACCTTAGATCAGTAGTGGGCAAACTGTTTAAATGGCGGGCCACAAAGTTTAAGAAATTTTAGCAGAGGGCCAGAATAATAGAAAAAATGCATTTTGTATTTTATTAGCTTTACCGATAGATAGGTGAAAAGAATGGTTTTTTTTCAATAAATAAACTAATACCTGTGACAGACTGCCGAGATAATTATATTGATGGCAATTTAAAATTATCAGATAATGAAAGCTCAAAACACCTCTGACGAATGGCATTAAGAATTCGAAGATTTGCAATTATAAACGTCAGATTTTAAAATGCTGACTAGAATATTTGGGATGGATGGACTCTCGGGGGTCCGGATTAAATACTTTCGACGGCGATGGCCCGCGGTCTTTACTTTGCCCATCACTGCCTTAGAATATAAAAAGTGAGTGTGATCTCCTTCTCTCTCACAATCACATCACAATTTGACTATCCATTAATATTCACACGCTTTCAATAAATACACAAGTGAATAAAAAAGTATAAATTTATTGATTAACATTTTGTTTAAACTTACACTAGCATATGGTGTATTGATTTTAAATATAACTTAAAAAATAAAACATGATATAAATACATTTCCTATACTATAAGTGCACTTGAAAAATTTACAGTTTTAAGAAAAGCCTCTATAGAGAAATGGAAATAGTTTGGTCCTTTTATTTAATTGTTTTCTTTAATATTATTAAGAAGTAAGTATTTTCGTTATATCTATAAATGATTTATGCAGAGCATCGATAAACTGAGAGCTATCATTGTGGGCCTTGTAGCTTGTGACAGCCGCTCCCAGCTTGTCCGGGAACGCGGAATATCTGAAACATTGCTTATTTTATATACAGTGGTTATATATAAACAGTGGTAGAGCCCGCTTTAACATCTTCGCACGAATGGGCCGGCTCGCCCGGTGTAATACCACGACCACACAG
>JAAOEG020000030.1:4171864-4189145 GCA_011763625.2 Papilio bianor | reverse complement strand
TTCATATTAGTTGATGTTCACAAGTTGTTGTTGAGAGTCGAGAGCTCATGCAGTCGTTGTCTAAGAGGCCTCCTAGCAAAATAAAATTACAAGTCACACCCAAGGCATTGAGGTGGTACTGTCACCCGTGTCAAAGGGCCGGGAGGATGGCGAGCTGTAGTTCCGGTGCGCCTTTCCTAATGAGGTTCATGAGACTAGTCCTTACCCTGAGGAGGAGCAGTCGGGGACGTGGAGGACTGCGAAAGGGTACCCGTAGCCCCGCCACCGTGCGTTGGAGTAACCAGAGGGGGGAGTAATACCGCAAAACTTCCGTGTCCTGTCCCCCGGGGCATGAAGTATGCATTACCCCAATTTAAAAAAACGGTATCTAAGTTAATTTGAATATTTCATTTTTTACGTTAAACTTGCACAAGGTGGTGCTGCGAGAACATCTCCGGAACAAGTCGTATGGATACCAATTATCAGTGTATCTATACTAGACTAATTGTTATCAACTGGTAGCGTATCTACATATGATTAAAACTTATGACCACTACCTCATTTTTTTGATAAAACGTACGAGATTGCTTAATTAATCTATGGAAATCGTTCTAAAAACGTTAACGGTAACGTTAAAAACTGTTTGTTGCAATGTAAGCGGGAAAAAAAAAAATATTTACGACATCACATTAGAAACCTCAAAAATAACAGTATTTCTCCACTACTTAATGGATGTTATTATACAAATAAACCTTCCTCTTCAATCACTCTATCTATTAAAAAAACCGCATAAAAATCCGTTTCGTAGTTTTAATGATTTAAGCATACATAGGCATATAGGGACAGAGAAAGTCTTATACTATTAAAACATTGTTTTATACTATGTAGTGATTTTGCAATATGTAAATTTGAAGGCAGTTAATGTTCTCTGGAATCTGAAATCAATGTTGATAACAAAAGACGGTAATTACTTGATAAAAAAAGTAAAGCTGCGAAACAGTGTACTAGTTAAACACATCATATCAATCAGCTAGCCATGAGTAAGTTAAAATAAATTGATGATCTGCAGAGCAGCTTACGTAGTGAAGCAGATTAGTAAACACGCTTTCAGATCAACTCAATTTGTAACTGCATCTGTTTGATTTGCGTATCGAGCTGCGAAGTGCAAGTCACCAGACAGCTCGGGACTCTTCGGCTCACATAGATCTAGTACATTGCGTTGAGCCTAAGCTCAACGGTTCAAGTCTATGAGAGCTGATATTTTAAACCGATTTAGACTTGATCTACGCACGCCTACAGTCGCCAAAATTGAAAAAGATAATTTGCAATGACTGGACATTTAAAAGCTTAGCTCAAAGT
Organism: Papilio bianor; assembly: GCA_011763625.2. NCBI lineage: Eukaryota > Metazoa > Arthropoda > Insecta > Lepidoptera > Papilionidae > Papilio > Papilio bianor. The sequence goes on along the minus strand of JAAOEG020000030.1, from coordinate 4,187,807 downwards.
TGCATGGTTGTAGATATTTTATTGCTTTTCTCTGTTTTTGTTAATATGAAAAAAATAACAACTTATATGAATTAAAAAACCGCCAAACAGTTTGGCGAACTGTATCCATCTAATTTTATATTTGTAATATCTTTATCATCATTAACCTGCCCTTTACCCTACGGAGGGTCGGCATGGTATGTACTACTTTTCCACACATCTCTACAAGCAACAAAATAAAAACGGGGCTCTTCTTCAGGGTGAAGAAGAGCCCCCGATGGGCTCGAAACTAGTCGGTGCCGACACCGGATTTAATATACGTGAGTTAGCCGTTTTTATTTTGTTGTAATAATGTCTCACGAAAGTTTAAACAGTTTAATCTCTACAAGCCGTTATATATGAATACACACCTTTCTTACGCATATTCTCTTTCTCACAATCCTTATACTTTAATCGATCTTCCGCTACCTTTGTAGCCACATTTAATAACATTACGTTCTTATTTATATGATCATCATCACCCCGCATAATTTTCCATACCAAGCTACGCTTTTGCTTTTCAATTTCTCTATTATTGGGACTACTTACATACTACCTCTAATACACATTCTTAACCCTATCCTTTCTTGTCACAGCACACATCCATCTTAACATACGCATCTCAGCCACATGCTTTCATCAGAAACTTTTTACCTATGTGTATAAAACGAAGTCGTCTTTTACCAATTATAATTTCAAGAACGGCTGGACCGATTTTATGTTTCTTGGTTTTATCTTTCTCAGGAATAGGATAATAAGTATTAAAATAGGGAATTCACGATTAAAAAGTTGATTTCTTTAAATCCTGAATCTGCTTTTTGCTTCTTAGGCGGAACGACATTCGCCGGGCCAGCAAGTATAATTAATATGTACTTACGTAAATAACTCTTAGGAATACAATACGTAACATCTATGAACGCTAGTAAAATGCCATCTTCCACACTTATATTGTCCTTACATATTTCTAAATCCATTTTTGTACACACAACTGTGCTTTACACCACTTTACTTGCACTAATACGTTTTGAATCCACAACTACGCCAATTGGAGCAACCGGTGATTGGAAAATTGCTCTGCGTCACCAACCATGTTTAGTAAATGTAAGAACAACTTTTAGTGAGCGAAAACTGTTGCTTTCACTCTTATTTATTTAATCTTTTGTAAGATAAGGCTTTACATGAATAATATTTATCAGACATACGCGATAATTGTTTGAAATAATTATTTTTGTTTACTAAATGGCAACATAAATAAAAAGTCTCTAGTCCATTTCTTTACATTGTATTATACTCGTATGATAATTATTCATGACCGATTATAAATAATCTAATCCTTAAATTATCTTACTTGCAAACGACAAGACATGATTATCAGACGAATTAACTTAACGGTTTTTTGTTTATCGTAGACACATATAACGGTATATGTAATAACTAGCTTTTACCCACGACTCCGTCCACGCGGAATTAAAAATAATAGTAAGCCAATTTGCATCGAGATATGTTGAGCCGTTCTGGCGATACCTTCAAACCAACATCCATGTGTACATTCGAAATACTAGTAAGACAGGTATCAAATAAATGAAAAATAAAAACAAGCTTTTATTGTGCACGAAAAATCACCATACCATACCACGATACCATATTTTTGTATTGTTACCGAAGTTACGAAGGCATACCAAATTTCAGCTCAATCGGTCCACAAGAACCGAAGTTTCTATGGTCACCTTCCAACCTCATCATCAGACCATCTCCATGATACCATATTATTGTATTGTCATCCAAGTTACGTAGGTATACCAAGTTTCAGCACAATCGGTCTATTGGAAGTGGTTCAAATCATCCTTGCAAGATTTGTAAACATACAAACATACACTAAAAAGAAAGCTTGTAAAAAAGAAAAAAGCTAATTTTATAATGCTTTTGACTTGTTTTTTCTGCCTGCGACATCTAACTGCTTGCCTTTGAGTACCTTTGAGAACCTTTGAGTTTATCATCAATCCTCATATACATATAATTCCGCACGGTAAAGTGCAAGCAATTGCAGATCTCTGAGTTCATATGTTCTTTACAGCAACAGATGAAAATGTTGATTACGATATTATTTAATACTTTTATGAACACCAGAAAGCAATGTTCAAGATATAACGGAATTAAATGTAGTAAAAATATATGATTATGCTAAAAAAAACTTATTCAGGAATGTATACTTTATTACGTCTTTGTAATTTATAAAAAATATTTAACTATTTAATATTTTTCCAAATTTATTAAATTAACAATATTGTACAAAAAACATTGATAAACTTCTGTCCACCTACATAACGTAAACTGCACATAAACAATATTACAATAATTGTATCGTTTAATTGTTCTAAATCACAGTACAGTTTAATGCCTTAAGTACCTTGTACTCATGCATTTAAATATCAGTTTATATATTCATATCGAAATTATTTTCAACAATTAAAATACTATCCCCATAGCTTTATAACCTCTCCAGATATACACATCTAATCAAGTCATTTTGTATTATGAGTGAGAATACTGAGGGAATTTTGTAGCTGATAAAATGCCTTCGGAGGCCTTTTCTTCGTCTTATCTTTGTGTTTTGGATTAGGTATCTATATATTATAAATCTATGACTATGACTGTTTCTTATATGTAAACACTATAGCATAACTGGCTATTTGACTCTTTAGTAAATTATATGTACAATATTTCAACAAGTAAATAACCATTACCCATAACTTAAATAAAAGAGAACTATACTATGCTCATACATACATATCTATAAAAACAAACAAATATGATCATGGAATATTCCAAATATACTCTATTCGTTTCTGAATATTTAAGTCAAGTGAAAGATTTTCCGTGTTTCGGCTGATGAATTCGCATGCTCGAAGAGTTTGGTCCGCTTTTTCCTCAGACACAGGTTACTGAATCGCGTTTGAATCGCGACAGTATCGCGTCTACGTCGCGACTGAGAATCATGGTGTAGACGAGGGAAGACAGCTAGCAGCCGCATCGCAGCTGTATCGATGTCAGCGCGCGACAGCATCATACAGTAAGTCGTCTTGAACAAGGGACTTAAGTAATCATGAAATCGATCGAGGAATCGAGATTTTGCTTGTTAATTGCCTTGTCTACATTCAGAATCGATCGAGTATAGTAGTCATGGTTAATAATGTTTTATTTTACAATGTAATGCAACTAAAGACGTTTTGAGCATTCATTTTAAATGACTTTTACAATACTTTACCCAAAGTTTATAACCGTTTAAGACTAGAGAATTCACTTACCGCAAGTCATGTTAACAATAATATCTTCTGATACCTTAATACGAATTCTTATCTGTGAGGATGTTTTGGAACACGATTTCCTACGTAAGAATTCAGAGATGCGTTAATAAATTTTCGTCACAAAACTATAAAATTGTTATTATTCCTTTTGTATTTTCTATAGCGCTACAATTCCTTCTGATGCCATCTATCGGGCAAATTTTTTACCTATTTATGACCATAGTACTAACATGAGTTCTAGTAATGTTTAATTCAGTATTTACACGGCATATTAAATTTATACGATGAAAATATCATTCGATTTATGACATGAAAACTTACTTAACACTTAAATTTTATTCGAATTTCTATAGAAAATGGAATATATTTATTGTATTTATAAAACTGCTCATTATGCCATCAAATAAATTGGATTTTTTTTAATTATTTATAAAGTATTCCGTGTATCATCATCATGATAAAGTGATTACAATACTTTATCACTTTATCATGATGATGATAAAGTATTGTAATACTAAGAATGTCTGTTTAAATCATTCTGTCTAAACCTTTTCGAGAGTGCATAGTTTGGTAAAAAAAACAGTTTAGAACGTTATGGATTTTTTTCAAGTATCAGTGTATGAACACCGATATATCGACATGGTCACCATTTACTTTTCATTCTAATTTTTAAAACGATATATGAGAAAAGTACAAATACGAAAGCTATACAGAATAGAGATATAACCGTGTACCCGTATTGTTCATGTGCCATTCCATTATCCTCTAGAAACTGTCTGGGGTAAGTGTAATGGCAGTATAATATGTTACAAGCCAATTTCGGCCGATTCATTCCGAATATCGATATGACTAAGCCGACGAGGCCGTGCTTCAGGAAGGATAAGTTGAACATCCATTGGAAGAAGAACGGCGCGTCGCTGTAGCGCAGGAAGAAGCCGGAGAACACCGTGAACGGCATTATGAAAAACGGTCCGAACACAACACCATTCTGTGAAGAAATGATAGACAAAAAGTCGATAAATAATGTCAATTGAAGACGTCTCCTAGTGAAATAAATCAATTAAATGTAAAGGCTACTATAGTGAAGTCTATTTGGGAATCCTTTTCGACATAAGGGAAAATATTATACAAGGCCTATTGTTTTGATGGTCTACTGACATTGTGAGTACACATTCACATTTCACCTGATAAACCGCTTCCTTCTTTTACGCCTTCTCTACAAACGGTCTGATAAGGTTGTGTTTGCTCACCTTAACATCAAACAAGGAGCCATTAAAGAGTCCAATGCAGATCGCGGTGTAAGAGACCAGGAGCAGAGTGCAACAATAGCTGAAGAAGCGGGTATACTCTTGCGGCTGGCCCGTTAGCCAATACGTGATGACGGCGAAAGTGAGCGTGCAGATGGTCTGCGTGGGCAGCGACGACACCAGAGTGGACGCGTAGTACGCGCCTGTTGCGTACCAACGGTTGAAGTGCTCTCTCCTAACCACGGGCAGTTGTTCTGGAACTATTTAATGATGTTTCTTTAAAAAACGCATATAATCTACTATACTGTATTTTGTTAACGACTGAATACTATTTTTTTTTATTTGTAACTCAACAAAGGTAACATGTGGGAAAATTTAAAATATATCATTACCAATTGAAGAGTATTGTTGCAAATGGACTTCAACATTTTTTATGTAAAAGCAGTTTTTAAATCATACAATTACTGCCGTTTTCGAAACACTTACATCTGATGGAGACGGCACTGAACGCTGTAAACATGAGGAACATAAGACTGAAGTACAGGAAGTTGTAGTTGTCCCGCATGTACTGCGCATCGCCACCGATATTGTAGAACAACAAGCCGACGAACAGCGCCATGAAGAAGTGGATGCCGGTGATCATCAACGTGAACTGAGGGTCGCGCCAGTACGACTGGAAGTAGGTGCTTTAAATTAGCAGTGGGAAAAACAGTTGTAGCAAGAAGTCCTACGAGGGCGACACTGATAGTTTTTAGAACTGGCCACTTTAAAGAATGTAATAAAAAAAATCTCTTTGCTAATATTATTGAGTACTAATTTCATTCATTTGTCATTTGTTTTACGATTTATTTCGGTTAATGAAAATAAACGTGGTCGTACCAATCTCAAAAGATGCTCTGCGTGAGGGACGGCCTTCTACGGCGACACTGAAGATATTATCAGTGTTGTGCGGTGTATGATAGAGACTGATCCAAGAGTAACCTATCAGCAGATTTGGACAAGCTTAGGCGTCGGTATGACTCAAGTGCACAAAATCCACCACAAACATTTTGCCGTTAGGAAGCTTTGTGCCCGGTCGATACCCCATTATTTGACCTTGACAGTGGTAGAGCCCGCTTTAACGAATGGGCCGGCTCGCACGGTGTAATAACACGACCACATAGAAGACAGGCGTGAAGAGGAAGTAATTCCACGTTTCGTCTGATTAGTGTGGTGCCGGAGCCCTAATTTTAGTCTTCTTTCCCTTCACATCCTTGCCTTACTAGGTAGGGATGGGAAGGGGAAGTGGACTTGAAGGAGGAGGATACGCATAGGAAGAGGAAATATTCTCTTTCAGTACGTCTCCTCCTTTGTCGATTAAAGGTAGGCAACGCATCTGCAATTGCGGGCAGTGGGCATGGGCAGTGGTCACTTCGCTATTTTGCGATTTCAGGCGGCCTCTAGCTAGTTTGCTACCTAGTGCCATAAAAAAATCTGCATAGTTGATGTTGGCCGGATTCTTCGGAAGGACCGGTCATTATCCGACAATTATTTAGAAGATAAAAAGTCAGTTCGAGAGAAACGACCTCCCAGTAGGATCCTCTTTCACACGACAACGCCTCTTCGCACACCGCCGGGCGAAAGTCTACTATTTGGCGTCGTCAGACGAGGAATTGCTGGTTCACCCGCCATACAGCCCCGACCTCGTACCTTGCGATTTTTATTTATTCCCGAAAATAAAAGAAAATCTTCAAGGAAATCTTTTTATAGACGCCAAGGAAGCAGTGGCTGCGTTACAGAAGGCCATCGAAGAGATCCCTAAGGACGAGTTAGCAAAGTGCTTTTCTCTACGGTTTTATCGAATGCAGCGATGAATTGATGTGAATGGAAACTATTTTGAAAAGATATAATAAAAATAATAACTTGCAAGTTTGCTCAGTTTTTGATTTTCTAGAAACTTTCGGTGTCACCCTCGTATTCTCTCTCTATTAATAATAATAGTTTCTTTTAATATTGCTAATGATTGTTAACTTCTAGGCTCGTCTCCTTAAATTTAAGCACAACACAGTAAATACATATTTGCTTGAAAGTTAATTGGATGAAAAAAATCGTAAAATTTAAAATAAGCCGTCGAAAAATTCCGAAAGCTATTTCGGAACAAGAACATAGAAAAGGCAATTTAAAATAAGAAGATTAATATGATGTCTTACCAAGAATGATCTACGTGATAAGGTTGTGAATTGTTTCCATGCAGAAGTTGGGTAGGTGCCTTTTAAAGACAGAAGGATTTTACGCGTCGGATCTTCTTTTGGCGAAGGCAAAGTAGTCAGAAACACTTCTTCATGTTTACTTAGCATATATTTTTCTGTGAAGATTATATATTTATTAATTGAAATGTAATTTGTAACATGACTAATAAGACAAATAAACAATAAGCAGATTATAATTATCTAGCTAAAAGTAGTTTGCGAATTCAAATACTGCTCCCGACATTATTTGGGTTCGAATGAGTCTTTCCCGTTTAAGATGTGGTGCACAATACCAATACATGAGTCATGTGGATGAAAATAATCGGAAAACGTCTTTTATAAATCTAGATCCTATACTTTCTTGAAATCATTGCGATGGAGGAAGAATTCTACTGGCTAAAAACTATCAAGAAGTATTCAATATATACATATGTATAACTAGCTGCCGTCCGCGCGTTCTTTTTCTAAAATAAAAGATTTTTTCTGAAATAAACGTACCCTAAGTTATTCCTTATTACATCAGCAGACAGACAAAAATTGTAAATAATGTTATTTTGGTGTATGTACCGTATATATATATATATATTCATATACATGTAGTAAAAAGACGGTTATTACAAGATTACAAACAGACATATGTATGGATATAATAAAAATGGAGTGTCTTCTATCTGTCTGTCTGTTTGTTCCGGTTAATCTCTGAAACGGCTGGTTCGATTTTTGCAGGACTCTTATTGGCAGGTAGCTGACATAATAAGGAGTAACTTAGGCTACGTTTATTTCACAAAAAAACTTTTATTTGAGAAAAAGACCGCGCGGACGAAGTCGCGGGCGACAGCTAATCTTCACTAAATCTGGCCTAGTTAAGTTTACAAATAATCAAAAAAAGGTTTCTGTTTTAGTTTCAATCTTCAGTTTTCTGGCTGGATCTGTTTTCTCAGACTGTGATATTTTAACAATATATTTGTAGTTACCTATTAAATTACTATCAGTCTCATCTGTAATATTATTTATCCATCGTGGGTTCTTTCCATTTTGTGATGATTCTACTAATTGAGTTTCATTATCCGAGCAAATTTCTATAACTGTAACAAAAGAAAAGTATAGACATTATTCGTAATATACTTTCGAAAGACTTGTCATCGCCGAAATAGCTCAGTTGGGAGAGCGTTAGACTGAAGATCTAAAGGTCCCCGGTTCAATCCCGGGTTTCGGCAAATTATTTCACATTTTTAATGCAATTTTTATAAAAATCTTTTTTTAACACCTGCTAATTTCCAGAGAAACTAAATTCATTATAATAATTTCCTAACAATTTCAAAGGCTTATAAATCGCTGTACCAAAAATTATTTTAGCTTCGTGGATGTGATGGATGGTTTGTCTTAAGCAATTTCCAATTTGGTTCCTATCAATAACATAAAATGGTTGCTATAAATTAGAATGATAATTTTCAATTGCAAACGCTAATTAAAATAAAAAAATTATCAGCATAATATAGTAAGTTCATCGTTTTAAATTTAAATATAAAATATTTGTTTATCAGTGAAATGGAACCTAGCAGCAATTATAAGAGGTCATTAACCTGTATAAAAGCGGCTTCGATCGTCAGGACGGGACTCATCGTTATTATCACATTTGGCCCTCTCGAAACTCGTCAAACTAGCTTGTCGCTTCGACACTACGGCTTTACACGAGCTCAAACCGAAATAGGGAAATTTGTAATGTTTTCGATGATAGAAATAAATTTTAAACACCTTCAATCAAATCTTATTTAGAAGTTTATCGTTAATTGTTACGAAAAATTAGGAAATAAAGAAATTAAATTGATAAGAAAGACGTAAAACCGTGGTATCCAAATTCGGGGACAAATACATTTTTTAAACAGTCTTTGATACATAAAGATATTTTATGTTTAATACAGATAATTTAAATTCAATATCAAATATCTTCTGTAAAAAGAGTTTTACTCACAAAAATCCACGGGATTATGGTAAGGTGGACACGTCAAATTCATTTGCTCTAAATAAGGTAGAAGGAGAGGCACGGACCCCATGTATGCGCATCGGCCGGCTACGATTGCGTACATTCTGTCCACCATGTCCAATAGAGCCGCGGATGGCTGGTGCATGCTCACAACCACGGTCCTTCCTTGTCTGGCCAATAAATGTAGCAAGTACACCAACTGTTTGGATATCGAGCTGTCCAAGCCACTGGAAAAGAAATGTAGAATTGTGAGCTGAATTGTTAATAGAAGAATTCATTAAACAATTTAATTATATACACCAAAGCAATTTTGGTATCAACTTCTTGTGAAAGGATTACTTTTTATGTTCCTGCGTCTTCTAGGTAATGACACTAGTCTTAGATATTTAATCACAAAATAAGGCAAACAGGGATCAGTTTTTGCTACATCACTTGATAATATTATATTAAATTCATAGAACAATTGTTGTAGGAAGTAATTATTCACTCAATGTAATTGTTTATACTACCTACATAATAATAATACAACCTTCTGTCTTTTTTGACTTTTGTAGGCCCAAATGAGCAGATAGTTGAATGTGTTTCAACTAGGGTTGAAAGGAGGCCATGTTAGCGGAAGCAGATGGAAGCCGAGGTAAGTGCCTCGTCTCCGTAATAACATAACAAAAAGAATAAGGGAGATTATATCATCTTTTAATACTTTAGGGTTGTATTTAGTTATTAAAATAAATATATTTTTTAATGTGTTTAGGCATTGACAACTTCCGGTTACATTTGGCTGCTCCATTTATTTGTTCATATTTTCAAGTATAATATTTATTTAACTAACCACCACTACCATTAACTTAACTACCACTTAAACCATGTTAGTGTTTTAAAGAAAAACTGTACTTGATTGTTTTTGTTTCTCGAATAATTAAGAAACGACTATTTCATCAACGTACGTTTTTCCAGTAGCTTATTTGTAGTTTGTATTTGTAGGGCTGTCTGCAAAATATCAAGGCTTTGTGTGTTGCTAGCGAAACATCTTGATAAAAAAATCTAGATTTAAACATGATTTATCTTATACAAGATATATTTCTGTTATCGAAGCAGGTGTTTCTGTGATATTGCGATATTTAATAACACAATTTGATAGTAACTTTGTTTGTTTCATGAACTCTTATCAAATAACAAACGACACTGTTCCGCCTTTTTATGATAACAGTGCAAATTTATTGGATTCCGAAATGAGATTAGCACATAATAAAAAAAATAAGATTAAAGTTTTACTTAATATGTATTGAAATACACGATTATCAAACGGATTTAACTTGCCCTGCTTGTTGCAGACAACAAACAGATAACTAGCGATTTCATCAGCACAGAATTAAAAAATGAATATGTTATTGTGTGTATAATCTACTTTTTAGTAAAGATCCCGCCAAAATATGCCCAGCCGTTTCGGAGATTAGCTAGAATAAAAAAGAATCTAAAATAATTGTTTGAAAATTGTATGATAAAAACAAAAAAAAATATTTTCGTTATTAGCTAATTCACGGAAAAAAATTCAGATAAAAATACAGACATTGCGATTATAATAATTGTATATAGATATAGACAGATAAACTATCAAAATAAATTGACCAATATTTATATCTTATAAATATTTATTATATGTACGATTATAAGTGGATTATACACTTGCACATTTATGATACGGATTTCTTGTTCGATATATATATGTACATAAATATAAACAGTTTCAAAACCTTCTTTTACACATTCAATAGACAGTTGAACTGTTGTTAGGTTAGCTTCAAAGCTAACCTTGGCAGTTGGCAACTTTTTGACAGTGATCGTCATGAAGGAACCTGCATCCGAAGAGTTTGTATGCGTATAAATGAATAAGCAAGAGAGGTATGGTAGAGCGTATGAAATAGATATTCTTAATCTATGCCTAAGCCTGTGTTGTTGAGAAATTATTATTCAGAAGAATTGTTTGAGAATTGAATTGATTGAGTGTATGTGTATGAAAGAAGAATTAAGATATGATGACGGTAGAGAGATAGAGAGATAGGGAGATACGCTTTACAAGTGCAACGTAAGGAAATGGACTTGGACATGATCACGTCTATAATTTTAATGAGTACCTGGTCGGTTCATCGAGGAACATGACGGGGGGGTCGCTGACCAGTTCGAGGCCTATAGCAAGCCGCTTCTTCTGCCCTCCGGACAGGCAGCCGGCGCGAGTATGCCTCACCTTCATCATAGCGAGCGATGTCATTATCTCTTGTACCTACAAGAGTCAGAGAAATGTCCATTAATGTTATCGCCACTTAAAGAAAGGTGCAGTGCTAATCAATTAAAAGTTGTTCAAAGTATAAGGCGATGGGTTTTAAATACACGACGAAATCGGCTGGGGATCAAGTCAATTTTTACCTATAAAATATATCTAATTAATGTTAACTAAATGTAGTATTATAGACTATTTTCTTACTTCAATTCTCATATCTTAAACAAGTACTAAAATTGCTAAAAAGGTTTAATAGAAGTACTAAAAAGATAACATAATAACGCTCAATTGTAACTCTAAAATGTATTTGATCCCAAGAAACGTTTCGGTAACTTGTTCCTTTCTTGGGACATTATTAATTAGACCAATTAAGATCAGGACTAAGCTGACGTATTGTCTAAAGTTTGTCCCTTGATGGGTTTGAATCTCGTCAGTACATACATCGGACTATACAAGAGTTTAGTCTATAAGAGATTTCAAGTAGAGTATTACATTTCTGTAAATATATACAAATAAAGCAGAAGCAGAAAGCAAATAGATCAAAATACCCTTTGTTTCTTCAGATCAGTGCTGATATGGTTGCCGAGCTTGAGTTCGGCGGCGATCTGTAGCGACTCCTGTACAGTGAGCATGTCTTGCACGTGGTCGTCTTGCAGGATGTAGCAGGATCGCCGCAGGAACCTGTTGTGGACGCGCACGCGACCGTTCACGTACAATGTACCGCTCGTTGGCTTCCTGAAAAATTAATGTTATTATTTAGTACAAATTGGAACTTCTTGAAAATAAAATATGTTTGTTAAAGCGCCACGGTGTGTTACAAGGACGCAATCCTGCTGTTCTCATAGTTGTCAAATACCCACTAATTGCGTCCCTTATGGCTTAGTACTGAAAAGATATTTCATATGTAACGGTGTCTTAAACGTATGTCTACGCACAACACTTATTGAAATTTTGGCATCTGTCAGACAGTAAGTGGCGTTTACTCTAATACGTTTCAGTATTCAATCGTTAGGTAATACACTAAGGGGCTATTTAACCTTTTGGGTACATCTGACGAATGAGACCAGTCCACGATATGAACGATCAAAGTTACAGATGACGAGCTCAACTCGTCATTGCAATTTAACAATACAGTAAAATTAAATACGTTCAACATATTAAAAAGCAAATAAATCGGGACTCAAGGGGCTTAGTAAAGATTTTACCACGTTACGTTTACGTACGTTTACTACAGTACGTTTACTACAGTAGAGCAAAAGTACTTGCATATTTGCATATTAAATTTGGATTATATTGTATTTAAAATATTTATAAATGATAGAATGTATGTCTACCCATTCTAGTAACTAACTATGTGCATTTAAATTCGTTAGGAATTATTTAATGTTTTATAAAATTAACTAGTAGAAATAGTTATCACTAGTTTACAGCACATGCATAAACGGGAGTTAGATGATTGTTAACGTAGAATGCCACCACATTGACACTGTGTTGTTGTCTCTGTTTCGTTTTAGAGAATGAAAGGGATGACAAGACAAATAAAAACTGGTGCCACGGAAATGGAGTTGTACGATTAGTGATACAACTCGAGATAACGCGCGCTATCAGCTACCGTGGCGACAAAGTCGACAAGCCATGTTGCGATTATTATTATAAGCTATTGCCCGCGACTCCGTCCCCGAAGAATTAAAAATATGTAATTAGTAGACTGTGTGTTCATCCAGAAATTTGGAAAGTTCTAGACCTGTGCTAAGTTTTATCGAGATTCGTTGAATGGTTTGGAGATTTGGAGATATTTTTTAACAAAAATCTATCCATCCATCCAGAGTTTTGTCTGCGATATTAGATTAATAGCTTTGACGTTAGCACGCATCTTCCAATATAAAGCAAAGTTTTAATGCACATGTAATGATGATTTTCCTTATTATTTCCTTGTCTTACAAAAGTTATCTAAATACTCTACTCGAACAAGTACATTATGTTACTTTTTCTGACGTTTAAATTACGTTACGTTTTGTATTACTTTTTAGAAAATTGTGATAAGCGTTATTGTTAGAATTGTTAATTTTTAATCATTAGAATAGTACTAGTTCCTCTAATGGCACTCGACATATGTTCATTTACAACGCGCATAAACGATGTGACTAAACTAAGAATAAGATAAACTACGCACAATTTATTCAAGGAGCGAGGTTCTAAATTGAGAGAAACGAGTGAGGTCAGTAAATTAGCACTTCCTTATGATCTACATACATACTACTGATACGAACTACGAGTGAGTAAAAGGTACATCGTCGGAGTACAGTTTATATGTTTCATGTAAATTTCACGCTACACGAACTAATCTCAGTTCGATGGAATGTTTTTGTAAACATGTCCACAATTAGTTAATTACTTAATTTAGCTATCGCAACACTTTTATAATACATATTTTTGTATCTATTTTTTGTAAGAAATTAAAAGGGATGTAGTTATTTACACTTCTTTGTTCTTCTTTCCAGCCGTATGACGCCACTGCTTGGCATAGGCCTCCCCCAAAGATCGCCACGATGGTTGTTCCTGTGCCATCCAATTACAGGATACTATATTTATTAATAAGTAATCATGCATAATAGGGCTACTTTTAATTCCCTCCCTTTCCACGCAGCCTTGCCAGCTGGTCAAGGAAGCCTCTTCAGGTTTTGAAGTCACTCAGTGCAGAGAGTTCCAGTTCCATTGGAGAGTCCTGGACCATCGCAGTCGCACTTGAGGTGTGCCACCGAGGAGGTTTTAATGAGTAACAATCTCACATAATCCTGTCCTTTCCCCAAATGCCATGGTATCTCATGGCATTTGGGGGATTTCCCTCGATACAAAAAAAAACAAATTAACACTGTAGTCATTCCTAAATGTAGTTTAATATCGGTATAATAGCACTTAAATTTTAATGTATAATATTATATCGTATACGTAGTTAATAGTTGCCAACTTACTCTTACGGTGGGCTGTCAGTTATTGAATAAAGCAATTTTTAACATAATTAATTTAATTTATTGTCATTAACAGTTTAGCTGATAGTTCTAAAATAATACAAAGTCACCATTTGTAAAACATTATGCGATCGAAATATAATTATATTTTTTACAGTGGTAGAGTTCGCATTAACATCTACGCACGAATAGGCCAGCTCGCCCACACCAATACCACGACCACACAGAAAACAGGCGTCAAGTGGAAGCAATTCCTCGTTTCGTCTGAGGAGTGCTGTGCGAGAGGCCTAATTTTAGTCATCTTTCCCTTTCCACCCTTTGCTTATAAGGAAAAGACGGGGAGGGGAAGTGGTATTGACGGAGGAATGCATAGTAAATATTCTGCGTCTCCTCCTCCGTCGATTTAAGGTAGACAACTTATTTTCGATTACTGATGAGATAGAACTAGTGGAAAAGTTTAATGTATCGTACATTCCGTCCGGTCTTAACATATATATAGGGATATAGGGAAAGAGAAAGCGACTTTGTTTTATACTATGTAGTGATTAAGATTAAGATAAGGATAAGGTTTACCCGAAAAAATTCGATCCAATGCCATTTTGTTTTTGTATTCGTTTGGCCATTTTTTGTTTTGTGTATTATGCAGTCTTAAATTCAAGTAATATTTTGGCAGAAAAATCTCTATTCCGTATTTTTATTACTTCAGTTATTTTTACATGAAAGGCGTTATATTACGTTGCTTTTATTTTTGTTAATTGAATCGTCTTTTTCTATACTCGCTTTTGCTAAAAATCTTTCAATGTCCAATAATTTAAATGATGTCATTAAACGCAAATATAAATTAGTTTAACTGCCGATTTAATTGCGATATGTGACTATATTAGAAGGCCGTTTACTACTTTCGAAATATTTGTACAAAATTATGTAGTCATTTCTATAATTCTCCTTAATAAAAGTAGATAATTTAACTATCTATACTAAAATTATACATAGGAAAGAATTGATTCTTTGTTTGTTTGCATTGAATAGGCACCGAATCTACTGAATCGATTTGAAAAAATCGTTCCCTGTTAGGAAGCCACACTACGCCCTAGTGTACCTAGTAGTACATTGTATGGTTACATTGCTTATAATTTTAACTTCTCTTAATTATGCACAGACAAACAAGTATTTCAGTGCGGAATTACATAAATAAGATGACATTTTTCTGCTTCGATGCCAATTAAAAAAATCAGATTAGATTTATTAATAATATTGTAGTGTCTGTATGAAATATCGAAAAAATATCGCATTATGTCTTTGCGTTGCTTATAATCCACTTTCAAAATGTTTGTCTGTCTGTTTGCCTGTACGTGCGCAGGTCAGCGTATCTTCCGCGAAATTTGGACCAAAATTGACGGGATTTTAATTGGAAGGTAGCCTATGTGTGCGGGAGTAACTTGTTTAATTGTTTTTTTTTAATTACACACTGAAGAAGTCGCGGGTGTCCGTTAGTTTTTATCTATCCGGGATTTGAACCAGGACATGCAGATTACAAGTCAAGTGCCTTAGCCTCCGAGTTACTCAGTTTTTAATAATTGTATTCAAATGTTTAAGTTCGCATAGGAGTTTTTTAAGTTCGGATTAAAAAAAATTATGAGAATATACAGCGTGCCAACAAAATGAACTGGATTTTTCCATGATGACGAAGATAAATTTATA
This sequence comes from Papilio bianor, assembly GCA_011763625.2. Taxonomy (NCBI): domain Eukaryota; kingdom Metazoa; phylum Arthropoda; class Insecta; order Lepidoptera; family Papilionidae; genus Papilio; species Papilio bianor. Next base: position 4,172,080 of record JAAOEG020000030.1, on the reverse strand, counting down.
TGAAGCATTAATAATATAAATTAAACATGCTACGAAATTATAGAATAATAACATCATTTAACAATGTTTTCGGTAATTACTGCATAATAATTTGGTAGTCTCACTGAATAAATTTATGACTTATCACAACTTAAATTCGTTTATTTATTTATTTATTTATTTATTTATTTCTGTACACTCAACAGATAAATTAAATATCATTAACAAAAGTAGTAG
>JAAOEG020000030.1:4159276-4171764 GCA_011763625.2 Papilio bianor | reverse complement strand
TTCGTAAGGTAAGACTGAACCCACCTCAGAAGATCTCCGTGTATTCCAAGTGCGTTGAGTTTGCTAAGAAGGATGGTATAATCTACGCGGTCAAATGCTTTTTCAAAGTCCGTGTAGATTACATCAACCTGACCGATACTCTCCATACCGTTTAAAACGTCATCACAAAATATAGCAAGGTTTGATGAGGTAGACCGTGATTTCAAAAAACCATGCTGATTTTCTGAAATGCCTTGTTTTATTATTGGGTATATCTTGTTATATACAAGTAGTTCCAATAGTTTGCTAAGCGCATTAAGAATGGATATAGGACGGTAGTGCTCAATTAAACTCTTAGAACCTTTTTTATGAACCGGCACGATGTTAGCCTGTTTCCAAATCGTGACTTAATAAATACCTTATCTAGTTGTAAAATTAAGATAGAGATGTCATTGACCTATGAACTTGTATAAAATAAAATCAATTTCGTTACTTTCCAACATTGAAATGATTTTGGTAAAAATAATTTTATAAATATTATATATATAATATAATTTAATAAACGTGTAATTAATTTTCAAGTGTAACTTTTAAAATGTTGACTACTTCTTAATGATTGCGGTTAATTAGCTGACAGTTCTTACCAGAGTTTGTACAAATGTATTTTAATATTTATAATTCCCAAGCGAGACACATATTTTTCTAAGATAATTAAAGCTTAGCACCAAGTTGGTTTTATTTATCTTGATATTTAAAAATGGCAAATGAGCAAGTGGCCACCGGCCACCTTAATTATAATAGCTAAAATAGCGAGGTGACTTCTGCTCATAGACATCCGCAATTTCAAATGCTTTGACGCACAAAAAGAGTGCATTTCCCTTCCTATGCGTCCATCCGCAAAACACACTCCCCTTTCCCATCATTTCCTTATAAGAATAGACCTTATTATACCGACCTTGTTATACCGATATTATTTCTTGATCTAATCGTAGAATTTAACAGCCGTGGTACATGCTTTGCCATCTCATACATTCTTTAAAAAAATAGTAGCAAAAATATGTGTCAAAAGTGTCACGTAATCTAAACCCACAATAAGGATGATACGCATTAGTTTAGAATACTCTTCCCTTGATAGTGCCAACGGAAATACCGATGCCGGCAATTTGTTCCAATCTTCAGCTCTCCACTCAATGAACGAAGATTCCAATAGATTCATTCAAGTACGAGTTAAATCCAAGTCAATACATAAGTAGCTTCACCGTAAGGAAAATAACCGATGACTAATATAAATGTATTTGCTAAGATTTTTCTTGACATTTTCTTAACCGTTTGTCTTTAATTGGCTTATATATTAAAATAGAATAACAATATAAAACAACACTGCAATTTAAATATGATAACGCGTAAGTCTACTGTGTGACTGATTGGAAGTTATCAATTTAAAATGTTATTGCTACGGATATGGATATGACGAGCTTCAAATGTATGTCAAAATATATTACAAACTAGATGGCGCGCTTTCTTCTAAAGTAAAAGATTTGTTCTAAAATAAACGTAGCCTACATTATTCCTTATTACAACAGCTACCTGCCAATAAAAGTCCCGTCAAAATAGGCCCAGCCATTTCAGAGATTAGCCGGAACAAACAGACAGCCAGAAGACATTCCAATTTTATTATATGTATAGATAATAATGACGATGAAATGACAATAATAAAGTATATTTTGTAATTAGATGCAACTAACAAAAAAAAAAAACACGCAGTTCTTTCATTACGATGGTGTTATGTGAATGTGGTCCATATTCTCTGTGTGCATGATTTTTGTCACAAGGTTACATATTTAATCAATCCTCTATCGTTAGAAGCATTTTTTTAACTTTATTGCAGATCTTTATTATCAGTGATTAGTTACTTTGTATGGATAGAGATAATTGCGTCTACAGTACGCATGGCGTATATGTACTCGTAATCGATCGGTTAATAAATTATTGTGTTTTTAATATTCATTATTTCTTTCTTTAACTTAGAGACTACATTAGAGAACTAAGCGCCAATGTATCGAATTTAAGGTTAACGCGCGTTTTTATTATTTAAAGGGTCCCACACATTAACAGTTCGCCTGCAGTCTTGGTCGTATCAGGCGGCCTGCCGTACAAGGTCTATATGAAACCTGTGAGAAAACTGTGAGTGTGTGGTCTATTACGATTAACTGACAGACTAATATCGGCCGGCGGACTGTTAATGTGTGGGATCCTTAATACTCTGACTGGCGAGGCGTTGGCTAGCTACTAGGATGAAAAGCTTTCACATACGTGATAGCGTTGATTTATAAATAATGGCCGCCACACAAAGACAGCTTCAACTAATGATGACAAACTGAAGTCTGTGTACTGAGGCTGTGCTTGAAACAGTGTATTTAATACTTTTGTGGCCATCACAAGGTTATAAAAATTGACAATGATGTGGCAATATAAGTGTGCACATACATACTCTGTGGCAAGTAAATATGACATTTCAATTTTGTTTTGAAGTTATAATATCAGTAAATTTTCTTTTGTTAAGTTATAAATATTTCTTGTAAATAAATAAGCTCGAGGCTTGTGCTAGGATATGGTTTACGATAATAGTCGAATGGCAGGATTCGAACTCTTGACCACGTGATCGGAAATCCGCACAACTATTTGGATATTGGCGTTTCGTTACAAGTTTCATTATTTCGTTACAAGAACCTTGTTATATTTAAATATTGATTTTGTTATCTATTTTTTCTACAGATTGTGCACTACTTAAACCAAAAGTAGTGTATTATATTTTCAAATCTTTATATTGTGCTATCACAAAGATCAACTATTTTATAATAAACTTGATTACAGCATTAAGTATAATAGAGTAGTGTTGGGTGAAGCTGATTGGGTAATATGTTATTAAATACAAAAGTTCTATGCATAAGTATGTTTATAGATTTGATTTTTGTATTAAATACTTTAATAATTTGGAATTTAACAGTGTGAAGGTAGATCGTGGTTAAAATCCAGTTTCTTACGAAGATTACGTGTATTAATATTTATCACATACATGCATACAATAAATACATTTTGGTGGTTTGAGCGACGGTGGCTCATGTATATTTATCCAACTTTCTTACGGTGAAAAAACATTATTATGCAACCTGCACATATCGGGGAAGAAATTCCAAGATACGTGTGAAGTTACCCGTATTGGGCCAGCGTGGTTGACTAAGGCCTAGTCATTCCTAACTTAGGGGAGACTTCGAGCTCTTTAGTGGGGACGTCTAGAATATAGGTACACGGTAAATCATTAATACAATAAGATATCTTAAACATATTCAAAATAACCAGTTTTACTCATTCCGTTTGGCCTTACAGACGTCGTCACGTAGATTAACGCGTTATGCATATAAATGTATATGCGTATGTATGTATACTATGTTATAAATACACGCGGAGGTTATTGTACTGTATCCCACTATGTTTAATTTTATACAAGCTGTGTACCAAGAGTCTACCTAACGCTTGGCCGTCATTTCATTAATGTAATGTTCAAAAGTCTATGACTTTATACTATTGCTATACTATTTTTATTAAATGCGATGGATGTTTGTCAGAATGTATCTCCCGAACGGCTCAACGGATCTCAACGTAATTTGGCACAGATGTAGAACATAGTTTGAAAGAACGTATATGCTACTAATTTAGTAATTCCGGGACGGATTTGCGACAGATAGTGATATTATAAATAAAAAAATAATTAATTTATTTATCTACACATATAATAAAGTTAGAGTGTCTGTAAACATAATGTATTTGCGTTGCTTATAACGAAAATCTATTATTAAGTTTTTTGTGTCCGTCTGTCCGCAAAGCATATGTCCCTGGTATTATATTATATTTTTGCTAAAAAAATAATCAGAGAGTCATAATAAAGGGCTTTAACTAGAAACTTTCGGGCATAGCCTTGCATCCTAGACGTTACATCGCAGCTATAAAAATGTAGTTTAGTTTAAAATAGGCTTTTTTTTCTCTTATTTTATACATAAATTCTGTTTTATGTTTTTATAACAATTATATTATTTCCAGTAAAACAGTGTCAATTACAAGATGCACTCTTTACAGTCTCTTGTGCCTTTTTAATAAAAGGGTAATGTTAATAAAATAATGCGATAAAGTCAACACGTATGTAGTTATGTACATCGTTAAATAATGCAGTTAATTTTCTACAGAGGTTTTTATAAAATATTGAGGTTATACTTAACACCATTTATGAAAAAATAAAATTAACAAATAGCACCTAATTGTCGTTATATTTATGTCGTTCATATACAAAAAGTTTTCATGCTTTTTTAACACTGGTTGTACAGATGGTAGAACAAAATTCATTCGGAACCGTAGTGTTCATCTCATAATATAAATAGACACATCGAAATAGCTTGTTGCGATCACCTCATTCCCAGGGGTTTTTACGCCTAATTTTACAATAGTCTTTTTTCTTATTTTTACTAATGCTTTTTTAAAAAACGGATCTTAAGAAGCAATAGAACTCTTAGAAACATAATAACCGTCATAGAGTAATAGGGTCAACTTCGTCACATTTAGATCACGATAAAACGTAATGACACGTTGTAATTCCGTTGTTAACAAGTATGAACATTGACACAATTTACATTCCGTCTCTTGGCGCCGATTACGAATACGAAATAATAAACGATTTAAAAAGAACAGACGGCTACTTACAATAAACCATTTAGTATTGCCTCGCTAAAGCTGTGATAGACACTATGATGTCATTTCGAAATATAAACGTTATACCTACTATTATTGTTTGGAGCAGCGATCGGCAAAGTGCGGCTCCAGGGCCGCATGTGGCTCTTTGCCTCCTCAAGTGCGGCTCTGGCACAAATATCCACGAAATATTCATTAAAAAATAACTTGGTAAGAAAATCAAGACTAAACTAAAAAGTCTTATTGAGGAGAACTTGGAAATATGCCTAAAATTAAAAACAACATACAAACCTGACTTACTCAAACTTTCCAAAGTTATTTAGTCAAAAGTTTACTAAACCAGCAAATTTGGCTCCCAATTTTTTTTTTTTTATATTACATATTTGGTTCGTTGCTTACTAAGTTTGCCGACCATTGGTATAGAGCATCGTTCATATTTACTATATGTAGGTATGTTGGTGTGTTCGGCCGTTCACACTGATAACAATACACACGCGTTATGTCAGTGGGCGCGCATTGTTTCGGTCTATTTCAATTTACGCATTCCTTTGTATTCATACTGGCCTCGTGGAACGTGGCTGTCTGGCCTTTTACTAATTCTAATTTCATTCTAATCTTTATTGTACATTTACATTTTTATTAAAAAATATAATTAAAACGTTCAAGGTGTCAACGATTTTCACGATAGCGAGCTCATGTCATTAAACTTGTTAAAATTTAAGTAAGAAACATCATTTATTTAGAAAACTTTTTAAACTAACGTTTTAAGCTGCTTAAATTTTCGTGAGACATTATTATACCAAAATAAAAACGGCTAACTTACGTATAATCACGTGTAATCCGGTGTCGGCACCGAGTAGTTTGGCGCCCATCGGGGGCTCTTCTTCAGGGTGAGAGGGACTGGTATTATTTCGCGGTCACGGCCCGTCTCTCATCTTTTTGTTATAACTAACGATTTATCAGATCCTCTTATGTCATATAAATATATAATAATATGTACACATAAAATATAGTACGCTCATCAAATGAACATATTTATGTCCGTAAATATCGATACTGTACACGGAATAGTGCAATTGTCTAATATTATCAAACAATGAGCTATATTCTATTGAATAGTAAATAATGTGCTAATACTACACCGAAGATAAGTTTCACGTGTTAGGTAAACAAATAGTTTCTGTCCACCATTGTTACAATGTTAATGTTGATACACGTCACAGAGGTTTACGCCGACAAACTAAAGAGGATGACAAAATGAAAGTAAATAGTATTACAGACTTATACAAAATTAAAAGATGTTTAAAATGCCTGTGATTACATCCGCGCGGAGTTAAAAAAAAATATCTTATGTGTTCCCAGACTTAGTTTTGCTTTTTAAATGGCCAAATTTCAGCAAATTTCGTTAAGTCCTACATATATACTTTCTAACAAACACCAATCCATCAAAACATACGACTTTATAATATTAGTAAGCCTAGTTGTCGCACGCGACTGCGGCCACGCGGTATTATAAAATGCTTAATTAGTAAGTTATGTGTTCTTCCAGAATAGCAAACTACATCTGTGACAAATTATAGACAGATCAGCTCAGCCGTTTTGGTGATACCTTCAAACAAATATCCATCCATATAAACAGTCGCATTTATAGCATACCAGCATTGTAGCCACGTGTCTGCCTTATGCGAACTCCTTTAGGCTGAGTACACTTGTACATGTGATAAATGAGCAAATATTTGTTAAAAAAGAGGAAAATAACAGTCTTTTATGACCTCTAATACCATCTGATCATCCGTAATTTAAACTTATTTAGAAGTGGTGTCATTAGTGTCTTACTCTACCACGAAATTATATAATAGTAAAGTCAGTTAATTGGTTTTTAGTGTATATGGTATAGTTGCGTGCAGTTCCAGTTTTATAATCTACGAAGATCAAAGATGAAATGACGATGATGATGATGTCCTCCGTGACGTAGTCCGTCAATAGCGATCCTTGCTATCTCCGAGAGTGCGAAAGATGTAATATAATAAATACTAGTATCTTACGTGTATCCTGCAAGAATGTCCATGAGGCTACTCTTTCCGGCTCCAGACTGGCCAATGATGACGGTCAGCTCGCCCGCGTTGAAGCTGCCGCTTACATTATTCAATACGGTTTTACGACCTGAAATCAAATATATTCATCTAAATTTATAAAAAATTGATATCATTAATACTAATACAGCTCTTGATGGGGCCAACATCATTCTTGAATGTAAAGACTGACGCAGGCAACATTAACCACTTCTTTAAATTATATTTAACCCGTGATAATATTATAAATGCGAATGTTTAAATGGATTTATGAATGGATGGTTTGTTTGAAGGTATCTCCAGAGCAGCTTTACGGATCTCGGTGAAATTTGACACAGCCATGGAAATATAAAAGAACATATAGGCTAATCACTAAGTTTTCTTTTTAATTCAGCAGTCGCAGTCTCAGTTTCAGCAGACGAAATCAATGGTAATAAAATTATTTTGCGTGTAAGTCTTTGTCTTATCTTAAAATATGTTTATATATAATATTATTATTATATAATATAACAACTAAATTAATCTATATCTCTTTACTAATATAATAATACATAAACACGCTTCTCTATAACGCAGGATGTCGGTATTACGACACGCTTTACGCTATATATTTTCAAGCCAATAGCAGCAAAGAAGTATGGTTGCCATGGTAACGTTAGTTCTCAGTCAATAGAGAACGCGCTCGTTGCATTTTGAGCATTTGAATTTTGACATTTGAAATTGAAAGTTACTAAACTAAAGTTAATGTAAACAATAAAGAAATGTTTTTCAGTGTATAAATTAGGAAAAAATCAATTAGAACAGTGATTAAGTTTTTATGTGTGTGTGAAACTTAAGAAATTTAGCGTTATTGTCTGTGGAGCAATTTCCATTATAAGTTTATATGGTATTGCGAAATTTTTACTCAGTTCGGTTAAATGCGGATGAAGCCGCACGAGAACAGGTAGTGAAAAATAAGTTCTTTATTATAATATTCGGGATATCATTTCGGTTCAATAATGAGGGTAAAGTGTACGGTCGTATGGCTGTTTAAAAAGCAGGATTATTACCGTGTTATTTCCTAAACAAAGTTAATAAACCCTCATTTACATGAAAGTTCGTAATTAAATATTGTGATGATTGAATTGTGTGAAACTGTACAATCCATGTTCGATACAGTAAAATACCTATTTTTAAGGGCTTCTGTTTGCTCTTTCCATTCTCCATTGCAATAATGTGTTCGGCTCTATCTATTGATGTACGTAATTGTACCTAGGCATGATAGATAAATTGGTCTTACAAAACGAGCACTTCCGTCATTTGCACAACAACAATGAGGCTGACGGCCCCGGGTCCTATATTAGGATAATACAAGTCACCGAAACTGTTGTTGGATGCGCCCACGATAAGAACATTTCTATTTGAAATGTTAAAGCGTAATCTAAGGATCAAGCGAAGGCGCAAAAAAGCAAAGGAGTCAATTATACTTTTTATATATAATTAGCTTATTTGGTTGTTGCCCGCCGGAATTAAACAAAACTTAATAAGTATCCTATGTGTTTCTTTATTAATATAAGAAGATTTTGCTTAATTTACTATTATAATATTTCTTTGACCATTACACATCTAATTTCTTTTACCACAACATAGTCTGGTCGTTTTCCTATCACATGGTCGAGAGTTCGAAAGACTATTGTCGTTAACCATGTCCTAGCATAGCTTCTAGCTTAGTTGTAATAATAAAAGAGATATTAGTAAATTAACTAAAAACTGCTAACATTAAAAAAGAAACGCATAGGCTAAGCTGTACGCTGTGCTAGGACAAGGTTTACGATAATAGTATTTCGAACTCACGACCACGTGATAGGAAATCCGTACCCTTAACCAGAAGGCGGTTGGGACTTCCGGAATATGTTCTATATCTGTGCCAAAACTTATCGAAATTCGTTGAGATACTCTGGAGATACCTTCAAAGAAACGTCCATCCATCCATATATCCATATAAACTTTCGCAATTTTAAAATCAGTAAGAAGTAAGAAATAATTGAAAGGAGTGAAAAAAACCAGCGTCAGTTTTTGCATTCAAGAATGACGTTTGATTTTACGTTTGACTTTTTATTTTACTATCAAAATTTTGTCTTTACCCTTCATCTGCCTATAGAAAACATAGCATTAAACACAGCCATGAGCTATAATAAAGGGTCAGTTAAGAAAGTTTGAATATCTCGGAAGATAAAGACTCAGTAACTACTTAGTACTTAGTGGCAACACTAAGTACTAAAATCTAAATAAAAATAAAATTTAATGAAAAATACCGTATTATCCGAGTTTACGTAAGATATCCTTTAACATTTAAGTTTATGTTAATGAAATATAAATACATTAATAATTATATATATTTTTTTTATTTTAAGGATATTTCATTGACTATCATGCACAATTTATTTCAGTTAGCTAGCGTCTTTATCTTCCGAGATATTCAAATTTAACCGACCCTTTATGTTTGCTCACGGCTGTATTATCGGTGGTAGCAACTACGTTATTTTCGTTGTAGAGATTAAGTTGTTTTGCTTGTAAATAGCTATCGTGAAAATTACGACAAAGTCTTTGGTTGAAAAAGACGCGGTACCAAAATTTAAATAAACGTTTATATAGTTTATTTATTCCTTACTTTCGTTTCATTGAGTGCAAACGGCCAAGGCCATGCTGTGCTTGACAGTTGCGTTAGTCACGCCAATTGTGTCAATGTTTGCGACCCGGGAAGAGATTACTTAAAATTTTAGGTTATTTTTTGCTGTTTTGTCACATTTAGTTGAGAATTTAATTTGTAAATCACAAAGAGTATTATACAATCACCAAGCAACAGTAACTTATACGACAGACGATAAAGGAATATTTTTAATTATATATTTTATCATTAATACATTGGAACTTTAACTACCACAGTTTTTATACCAGTTCTTTGATTATCGAGTATTTTAATGACTTATATTTGTGTTTATGCAACATAGTAACATTTTTAATAAACTGATCGCCTCATTAGTATAATTGTTAAAGATGAAAACAATAATCATATTATTTTATGAGAAAGTTAAAGGTTACAAGAAGTTCGCAATTCCAAGTAAATATATTAAAACCAAATACCTATTACAACGATCGCGTTTGTGTTCTTTGTAATACTAACTGTCGCCCGGGACTCCGCGCGAATTAAAAAAAACTTAATTTGTAGCCTATGTCTTTTCCCAGACTATGTTATACATCTGTGCTAAATTTCAACAAGATCCACATCCGACTATCCCACATTAACAATTTTAAGTAATATTTTAACCCCTAGCTATTTTTTCAAGAACATCATTTATGATGACCAAAAAACAACTTTATTTGGACGTTTTACGTATTATTTTTGCTTGATAGAGTAAATACATTTCTTCATGCAACTAGCACTTGTCTACCTCAGGAAGGTTATACCTCTAGGCCGGAAAAGGAACTCACTTTTAAAGTTACACTGGTATAAGTCATAATAAACATGGCATTGAGTTAATATTGTTAAGTCTTAGAAGGAAACTGGTAGGATATATACGACGGAGTTTTATTTGGTTACAATGTTAGATATCATTGTACGTTAGTCAATGGTATAATACGAGGATAATACATATTTTAGAAACCAAACCGTGCTTTGCTTAATTTTTTAAGTCCAAAATGTTTAGTTTCAGTTCTCTTTTCCTTCCCCTCTCGTTTCTTATATGGTAGAGATGGGAAGGGACAAGGAGACGCGTAGGAATAGGAAGTATTCTCTTTATGTGCGTCTCTTCGTCTGTCGATTGAAGACAGATAACAGATCTGCAATTGTGGATGACTATTGGTAGAGGTCGCTTCGCTCGCTATTTTGGCTTGTTCGAAGCAGCAGCGATTTTTCTTCCCTTTCCAATCCTGCTGTACAATGCGTTGTACACCTGGTACGACGAATGACAAGGGGTCTATCCTTTTCTTAGTCGAACTATAAGCGAGGCACAGACAAGGTGTTTTGGATCTGGTTTAGCACTCAATGTGTTAAGGTGGTCGTTTGCTCGTTGGCCACCTTCTAATAAAAAAACCGGATCAGTTAATGATAATGAATATGTTAGGCAAAAACACACTTGTTTAACCAGTTTATTAAAATATCTCCGAATAACAATATAATATATTTTGGCTACACGAGCGTGAAATGTAAAAATATGAGTCTTTGCTAAAAAAAACTTGCTTGGTTATAAATTAAAATTCGACAAATTACATTTAAACATAAATGGCGTCATAATTTTAAGAATAATTGTTTAGAGTTGCCTGTTTTATTGTATATTACTTTCGTACATTTAATTTAACTGTCTGTGATTTTATGAGCAATCAATGCAAAGGAAACAAAGCAAACAGTATGAAACAAAGGAAAGTTGATCGCATGCTAGAAGGAAACTAAGTTAATAAAATAAATAAACATGTGACAATATGTAGGCCATATTTCTCAATGAGCCATTGCCCGATTAAAAAAACCGGTAATAAATTTAAAAGTTTATTGCTTAATATGTTATTTATTGATTTGTCTAAAATCCATCTTTTTTAAGAACAATGACATGTTAGTATTCTTTTTTTGAAATGCTAACACTAAGTGTATTTTTTGTTAACTTTTCTGATCCAATTAGAAGTTCTCCTTGAATTAATTCTGAGATTATTTAAAGTCAAATCCATTACAAGGACGTGCAAATGAAAACAGATAAAGAAAACAAGGTTATTCTTTTATACCGATTTTATTTCACGTACTATTAAATGCAAAGATTATATTATACTATAATTTAATGAACTCTAAGATTTAAACGTCTTAAAACATTCTTCAAAGAGTCAGTTACATCCGTAAAAGTACTTTTATCGTCAAAAATTGGAATTGAATTGAGTCCACTTTTTGTTAACCGACTTCAAAAAGGAGGTGGTTCTCTATTCGTTCTAAGATTTAAGATACGTATTAGAACGTTTTTTTAATAATTAACATAATAACATCACAAAATATAAGCTTATTTCTGTAATTAAAATTAAGATGTATTAATTATTCAGCTTCTGTCTTAACATTATCTTAGGATTAAGAATTATTTTGTAGATTTTATAACTTTGTTGTTCTCAAGTTTTATAAGCTTATTTTCATGTTAATTATTGTATGTAAGGAATCCACATTTATTGTTTTTGCTTTTATTAATTTAACATCATCATTACGTACATCATGCAATAACAGATGATGTTATCTTTTAACGAGATGCAGACATAAATAATGGTTTTGTTTTGATGATTGTAACCTTTTGTAGTTACGACTAGCTGTCGCCCGAGACTTCGTCCGCGCGTTCTTTTACTTAAATAAACGTAGCCTAAGTTACTCCCCATTACATCAGCTACCTGCCAATAAAAGTTCCGTCAAAATCAGTATTAATAATACGATACCGGAATAAACAGACAGACAGAAGATACTCCAATTTTATTTTATGTATAGACTAGCTGTCGCCCGCGACTCCGTGCGCGCTTTTTTCTTTCTAAAATAAAAGAATTTTCTAAAATAAACGTAGCCTAAGTTACTCCTTATTACAGCAGCTACCTATCAATAAAAGTCCCGTTAAAATCGGTCCACCCAATCCAGAGATTAGCCGGAACAAACAGACCGACAGACAGACAGACAGACAAAAATTGTAAAAAATGTTATTTTGG
>JAAOEG020000030.1:3999054-4014567 GCA_011763625.2 Papilio bianor | reverse complement strand
GTAAATAATTACATTTTTTCCGCTTACATTGCAACAAACAAGGCTGAACCCTACGAGATTTATCAGATTTATACCCGTGCGAAGCCGGAGCGGGCCGCTAGTGTTCTTTTATATTAAAATTATGTATAATCTGTAAGACCAATGAAAAGTTTCAAATTCCAGACTAACAGCACTAGACCCGGCATTCCCCGCGTTCTACCCGGACGGTATGGTGATGGAGCACGTGTGCGAGCGCGACGCGGAGTTCGTGGACGTAATTCACACGGACGCGGGCGGGTACGGCGCACCCGTGCGCACCGGCACCGCAGACTTCTGGCCCAACGGCGGCCGCCGCACGCAGCCCGGCTGCCCGCGATTCGCGCCCGTACCACTCTCAGATGATAGTAAGTATACTCAGTAACCGAAATCGTTATCTCACTGATTGTGATACTTACACTTGTATTTCTTCTTGTATAGTTAGGAATATAGGCACCCGATGTAAATGGTCAATACCACACGTTTGTGACTAAGACCAGACTGTCTGACTGAATAAAATAGAGCATTATTATGTTTTTAATCCTTTTTTATATGAAGAAAAGGCACGAATCACTCCATAGTATAAAACAAAGTCGCGTTCTCTGTCCCTATATCTCTATGTATGCTTAAATCTTTAAAACAAGCAACGGATTTTGATGCGTTTTTTTAGTAGATAAAGTGATTGAAGAGGAAGGTTTATATGTATAATAACATCCATTAAATAGTGGAGAAATACTCTTATTTTAGAGGTTTTTTATGCGATGTCGTAAATCATTTTTTACGCTTACATTGCAACAAACGCAGGCTGAACCCTACGAGATTTATCAGATTTCTACCCGTGCGAAGCCGGAGTGGGCTTCTAGTAATCAATATATTCTAAAAGAAGCTTTAATTAAGGTAAAGTGAGAAATCGTGTATGCGTTAGAGTTGCTTAATTATGGCTTTACTGGGAAAAGCTTGTTGTTGTTCGTGTAAAGTAATGATAATTGACATTGGGTAACTGTTATGTATATTATTTCCAAAAAAAAACTCGTTTTTTTTTTCAGATTTATGCAGCCACTGGCGTTCTTGGAGGTTCTATGCGGAGTCTGTACGGAACCCCGAGGCGTTCCCCGCCTCTCCCGCGGACTCCTACCAGAAGTTCAAAGAGAATACGAAGCCTGAAGTGGGCATGGTGTATATGGGTGCAGACTGTGATCTACGGTAAAAATTTAAACTAACTCCTCGAGGGCTGTTCAAGTATTATTACGTTAGAACCATAGGGGGTTCTTTGCTTTAATTATTTTTGATGACATAGAGGGGGGTACTTACTTCATCAGAAGTTTTTTCACAAAATGGTAACCAACATGTTGTCTTTACTTAAAATCAAAACGCTCCGGGGATTCCCGGTTGGGTGAGGTTATTATCTGTCCGAAGAAAACTAAATTTAAACTACATACCTACTATGGAATAGTATTTTCTATGTTATTCTTTCCAATATAATTAGAAGTAGTATGTAGTTTTATCTCTCTGTACTCATCTTTAGCTTTATTATTATTTCTAGAATTACAACCGTTGCTTATGAAACAAGAGAAAACCAGAATACATTAGAATAAAAATGTATATATGTACCAATGCTTATGTAATAAAGGGAGGGGGGATGAGGGCTTGCTTAATTTTAATGACATGGGGGAAAAGAGGATCAAAAAATGTAATAAACCGTAATTCTTGAACAATCCCTTAACGCTTTATACCACTGTAATAGCTTATCTATTAGCCCTTCCTTCGCGGATATCTTTGACTTGTATTCACTGTTTAAAAAACTACTCCACCGAAGATATAATTTAATTTATACTTAGTAGTAGTGATATTATACTTTAATATTTGTGTACAGTTAATTGACAATTTATTTTCAGAGCAAAAGGTTCATACTACTTAACAACAAACGCATCAGATCCATTTGGTAAAGGGATGGAAGGATTATATCCAAAACGGAAGAACAATAAGAAGAAATGAAATAAAATTTAGACAACACTTCAAGCGTTCGTAAAGTTTATAGATTGTTGTACGAAGAAAAGACGTTTACATAATAGGGTCACTGCGGGAAATTGTTAAAATTAGATTTATGGTGAAGTTGCCATTTTACTTGTTATTAGAGAAATCTAGGATTTATTTTGATTAAACTTTCTTGAGGCATTATCATAAACGAATTAAGAACGGCTCAAACTGACGTAAGATCGTTTTTAATTTGTTTTCCATTTTTATTATTGTTTTGCCGCTCATCGTGCCTACTGCCTATAAGTGATATTACTATTTACATACGTACTTTTTAGGTACCAAGTTAGTTTGAATTACATCGAATTAAATTAAGATTTTTGATATAGAATAATGGAGACTTAAGGTATTGTTTGTTAGTACACACATTTTATTAGAAGAAAATTATATATTCATAATAAGACTTTAAAAGTTCACTGCTGATAATTCTTTTTCCGAAACTTCGATAGCACTTGTTCAATTTCAGTCGATATAATAACGTAATTAGGCTTTATTAAATTACATTAACATGACTTTAGTTTTAGAATAGATTCACATCCATGGCCTAAAAAAATATGTTGTACGAGTGATTTAAATGTGTATACAAAATGTAAATTGTATACAATTCAATAATGTGTTCGAAATCACTTAATTTATTTGTATTTGTGTAGTTATAGTTATCAATGTACCTGCACATTTAGTATATAAGAATATATATAAGTGTTGTGTAATAACCATTCCTGAAAAATGTTTGCTTTAACACGTGCATAAATCTGATAAAAAGTCTAGTGAAATACAACATATTATATTTATTTTTAACACATCATCATACTTAAGTACATGTGTTTATTATCACATATATCTTATATTTTTTGTGTACTTAAATTTCAATACTTACGAATACAGATATTATTATTAGAAAAATACTTTTACGTCTATTATTAGAAACATTAGTGAAGAAAATGAGAAATCTCTCTCACAGAGATATTTATCGTGGAATAATATTATTTCCTATTATTGTGACGTGTGTAAAATATCAGTATATTTGCAGCACTTAATTAGACGTGTAAGAAAATTTATTATACACTATGATAAAAATAGGAAACTCTACTTATATTAGAAGAATCTCTGACATATATGTACATGTTACTCGTGCGCAGAAGCTTTGCCGGTGACACGATGATGTCACGCATTAACTGACGGTACTGAGAGGACGAGCCCAGGTTGCTGTCGGTGTTATTGTGCGGGGGAGTTATCGGCCAACGTTCTGCTCGTGCTTTGTAATTATCTGAGTATATTGAGACTTTGTATTCACTATTCTTAAGTTTGTTTAAAAGCACACAAAATTATAATAGAAGTTTATTTCTTGCTCTTATTCGTGTTATTTTACCAAATAAGATCGTAGTTATTTTTTTTTATAATTGAAGGGAGCAAAAGAGCGACTGGAACACCGAGGTGTTCATTAACGACCACGAACATCCGTAACACTAGCAAAATTGATGTGTTACCGGCTTTTGGGAAAAAGATACGCGCGCTTCTTGAAGGATCCTAAATAGTATTGATTAGGAAATTCCGCCGAGGATAGACCATTCCTCAATGCGGTTATGCAGGGCAAGAAATTCCGCGTGAATAGCAATATTGAGCATGAATTGTTTGAAACAGCTCTTCGGAACTATCCCCAATATTAATACGATAAAAAATGCAGAGGATACCGACGTCCCTATGCAAGGCTAGAAACTCTAGCCGATCGGTTCGAGCTAGGTCGTTGACGGTTCTACTCCGTTGTATGCGGCCAAATGGAAGAAGCTTATATTGAGGTGTTTCATGTGGGGCTGTACTTGCGCCTTATACAGTTGTAGGCGGTGGCTTCGCTGGAAATACTGCTTCGCCCTACTGAGCACACCCAATTTTTTAAAGGCCAGTGTTGCCTTGTCTTCCAATTGACCGCGAACCTGAACGTCACATATATGTCAACGCCGAGAATATCAATACTGGCTGAGTCAACTGGGGGAGTGTCCAAAATGCAGATTTACGACAAAAGGATAATTTTTTAAATGTCAAAGGGCAAACTAGTTGGACGCACTGGAAAGGAAATTAAAAAACATTTTGTTTCTTATTAAAAACCAGTTGTTCCCGTGCGGTTTCAACAGCAAGAAATTCTATGGAATACAGAAATCTTTTAGATAGATAGAAGAGTGAACCCATAGGAAGGTTCTCCTTCCTATGTATTAACTCCTCTTACTTCTCTCCATATCTACTGCTACCAAATCCACTTACTACGGCACTCACACTCAATAGAGGAAACGCGGTATTGCTTCCACTTCACGCCTGTCTTCTGTGTGTTCGTGGTATTGCGGTGGACGAGCCACCTCCACCGCCACCAATTCCTCCGCTTACATGTTTATATGCCAAACGCGCAAGCACGCTCTGTTACCTTAATTAATTATATTAAATTATTCTTTAAAGTTAAACTTCGAGCACATTGTACTAAATGTTTTTATAAAATAAATAAAAACACGATATTGTACCTAAATACAATTTAATATTGTTACAAATACAGACACAATTTTAAAAAAGTCTTAAAATAAATACTAAAACTATTTACAGGCAATTCTTTCTTAAGTCAACAACGTTGAAAGTGGCTTGTGTGAATAGATGAAAAATGAGAACAAAATTCGCACGCATGATTATTAACAGAATAATTGACATTATATATTATTAGTAGATGTATGCAGATCAGCTTAAAAGTACAGCTCACATAGACTTGAGCGACTCACTTGACTTGACTTCATCATTGAGCGGCTCAAATATTATAGGCAGATCGCGGCTCAACACGATGTCCTAGAACTACGTGAGCCGGCAATTGATAATTCTATGCAGGTACAAATTGAGCTGTGAGCTGTTAGTCGGTTCACTGATCTGCTTCACACATGCAACTGTGAGCTGATATGCAGCTCATCAAATTCAATTGATTTACTCATGATTAATTTGTAACGATCATTTATTTGAAAAAAAAATCATAATTCTTTAATACTGTTCTGCGGAGTAAAGAAAACAATTTACATCCGGATATGTCATACATTGTCGATTGATCACACAATGACTGCACACTCACCTCAAAAGCCATAAGTTCTTTCATCACATAATAAGAAGTCAACAACCGAGGACGAAGTATTTTTGTAGTGTCCAAAATGTTGACATTTTAGATGTAAACGCTTTTTTACTAGAATACTTCTTTGCCCTTTTTAATTTCGCTAGCATTGTTTTTGAGTATTCGACATCTTACTAAGTACATAACTAACGAGTTATCTAGTATTTAATTTAGGTTAGGTCCACATTGAAGTCGGCTTCTTGTCATCCCAAAAACCGATCTTCAAAATTCGATCATGACTGATGTAATTAATAATTTAAAATAAAACTTTATATTATTTACAGTTGACATTAGGTACAGCGAAGACATTTATGACGTTTATGAAGGTCATTAAAGGTTAAAGCATTTAGCTATCATTAATAGTAGTTGTCATCTCTTCATCAGGATTATTTTCGAAATCAAGCGCATATCTTACGCCGAGGAAGACTGCTGCAATCAGTGCGCCAGTCAATACAACACTGTGACAAAATTAACAACTGCTTTATAACATCAAATATTCTTCGAAGATTTAAGAACATATATGTACTTAGCTCAGACAGATAATTACTACAAGAGTAGATGACATATTTAGAACAAATAAGAATTTATTAAAATACTTTTTTATTTTTTCCATGACAGAAATTATTGTAAAGAGAAACAACGAAAATTGGTTAAAGTCAAAATTTACTTCGGTCTACACTCACTTAATTAATATTTACTATTACCAAACGCAGTAATTATGATTACTACAAATATATGTGAAAACACAGTTTATTGTAAGCCATTTAGAAAAAAAATATGTAAAAATACTTACAGAACGGGATTTGCCATTATGATAAGTTTATTAATAAATGTAAATATTATATTAAAAAGATAAATCAAATCATTAGCACTGTAACGACAATGAAGGTCTGATGAGATTGATAGCTAGTGTTGCTAAAACATTTATTTATTCCCACATTTGCGTATCTCATTCGAAGTTTGTAAACTTCAATTTCCTGTACGTTATTGTTTTTTTCTCACAATTTCTTGACATTCTATGTAATAGAATGCTTGTAACAATGGATGTTTAGAGAGTCGATTGACTGCTTTGCTGTCCTGCGGCAGGTAACATGATATGGAGCTAACCAGGTCGCAACCAACGACGTCGTAATTGTAGAGATAGTAACATTGGAGCGTTCTACACGTTCAGTATGAGCCCACTTCAACATATTTGATATACAGTCGATAGTAATCAACCTTATATTTGACACTAGCTTTTGTCCAGGACTCTGCGCGGAATTAAAAAAAAACTTGTAAGTAGCCTGTGTTGTTCCAAACTATATTGTATATCTGTGCCAAATTTCATCCAGATCCATTGAGCCGTGCTGGAGATATCTTCAAACATCCATCCATCTATAATTTGCATTATTAATTTTAATTAGAGCTTTCCG
The DNA here is from genome assembly GCA_011763625.2 of Papilio bianor. Classification (NCBI taxonomy): domain Eukaryota; kingdom Metazoa; phylum Arthropoda; class Insecta; order Lepidoptera; family Papilionidae; genus Papilio; species Papilio bianor. Next base: position 4,007,976 of record JAAOEG020000030.1, on the reverse strand, counting down.
ACCGCACGTCTAAATTATGGCACCTAACTTTGAAGCTATTTTATAGTGAGGTAGGTAGATAGAAAAAAATTGCCTCCATGTCTATTTACTATATCTTTATAGTAATAAACTTCACTCAATTTATATAATGTCTTAAGAATAACACCAAATTTATTGACGTGCATTTAAATACAGCTAAACATACTTAAATAAAACTAAGTGATTAAGAAAAAATTTAATCGTATTGGTTCATGTTTTCAGTACTAGCCTCGTTCTCATATTTGTATACTAACATTGTTGTCTTGTTTATTTTCTCTGTTTCTGTGATCTGCAGTATATACTGCACACAAAAATGTACGCTATATATAAGAATGCAAATTACGAGCAAACTGAAAAAAGAAACAAATTATTTAGTATATTGGTTAGAGTACTTTTGCTACAAATAGACAAGTAGATTTAATTTAACTTTACTTTTTTAACCTTTCATTACCTACTTATTTGGAAATTTAACACATTGAATATATTTAATTTTACTGTAATGTTAAATTCCAATGACGAGTCAGGGTCGTCATCTGTAACTTTAGATATTCAATGACGATTCTCGCTCGTTAATTGTACCTAAAGGGTTGATGTAGTTTTTGTGAGATCTCATGAAATTATACGGTCAAGCATATTCTACAAGTATTGTGCTGTTTTTGTTGTGCTTTATACCACCAATGATATCTTTATGACATTATGCAATCGTCGCTGGTTTTTCAAGTGATCACTTAATATTAATATTACCAATACAAATCTTTAATAATGACAAATCTGTACTTGACTAATATATCACCTAAAATTATGTAAATTAATATCTCTCTTTCCAACTCACTATCCAAAAGCCATGTTAATGAAATAAATATTGTTCAATAAAACTCATTTTTCCACAAATAAATCTTAAGATATTGAGTTAATCTGATAGACGTTTTATTGTCAAATATTTAATTATTTTTTACCTGTCAGTTGGGACCTACTTTTGTAGGTTGTATTGTTTAATTTGACTCTTAGGGTTGAAACCTTTTTATTATTTTTATTTTCTATTTATTTAAATCTTTTAATAATAACTTAGAATAATTGTTAAAATAATAACCTCGAAACCGGAATCCCTAAATTCGATGCAGCATCGATACGCATTTCTTCAGATGTGTCCATTTGATTCTTCTAAGATATTTTATCCTACGTATTTACTTTGATCCAATTATTAGGGGTACAAACCACTATCAAAAAGAGATCCCTGATGTCAGTTTATGAAAAAAATTTAGAAATAGGTCTTCATTCGAAATACATTAATTTTAAAAGTTATAAGAAAAAGTCAATATTTCAAAATCATAATTGGTATTTAATTTACATTTCCATTCATGTAATAATAGGATTTACTAAATTTCTATAAATATGAAAACTATAAATACATAAGAGTAAAATCTTATATAACATTATGAATATATAAATATTTTGTTACAGTTAATTAAAATAAAATCCATAACGTAATTATAATATCTTCTAAATTTTCCATGCGGATGGTTCAGCGATGGTCGATGATGGCGTGTTAGATGCTGACTGAGATTCCGGCATGCTCATTAAATATTTAGTTGTCCAGTAAGCACCGAAAGCTAACAGGCCCGTTATTAAGATGCTGTAAGAAAACGTGTGCGTTAAACAAGCTGTGTAGACCTTCAGGTAAACAATATAAATAAATAAATAAATAAAGAAAACAATAAACTCGATTGATTGTAGCCATATGTGACAATCCGAGATAGAGTACGAAAATGACACCTCACTCAATATATCAACTGTTTAGAATACAGGAGATCCTCTAGATTTAGCATAAATACACACAACCGTAGAATTTTGACTTTTTCGTATTAGTCACTCTGCTAATAACCAAAATAAATATAAAGATTTCCAAGACTGATATACCTCAGAGATTTGAATTATGCAGAGAAATAAAATTGAATGTTTTGTAGTTACACTTATGTTATATTATAAAATTTAAAAAGTAGCAATTATTAATTACTATGAATACAATAAGATAGAACTTTTTGTCAGATAACTCGATCAAAACATAAATGAATGTATATTTTTTAATAAAAGATAGGGGGGCAAACGAGCAGCGTGATCACCGAGATGATCATCGACGCCCATGGACATCCGCAATACCAGAGGAACTGCAGATGCGTTGCCGGCCTTTGAGAAAGTGATACGCTCGTTTCTTGAAGAAGCCTAAGTCATAACGGTTTGGAAACACCGCCGAGGACATACCACTCCACAACGCGGCTGTATGAAGCTAAAAATTTCGCGAAACCCACACGGTAGTGGATTGCCAACCATGAAGATGGTAAATATAATAAATGTTAACTCAGGTAAACACCATACTTCGACGCAATTTACAGGATGATAACTACATAACTATTAATTTTCTTGCCACTTTTAAATATTTAACACAATAGATACTAAAATTATTACGCGAAATTAACCGCTAATAGGAATCAGAAAAAAAAATTGAGACTTCTGTCATAGTTACAGTACAACAATCCTATACATTTATATAATACTAGCTATCGCCCGCGACTCCGTCCGCGCGTTCTTTTTGTAAAATAAAAGATTTTTTCTAAAATAAACGTAGCCTAAGTTACTCTTTGTGATATTAGCTACCTACCAATAAAAGGCCCGTCAAAATCAGGTCAGATTCATTTTAGAGATTAGCCGGAACAAACAGACAGACAGACAAAAATTGTAAAAAATGTTATTTTGGTGTATGTACCGTATATATACGTATAGTAAAAATGGTTATTTCAATATTACAAACAGACACCCCAATTTTAATATATGTATAGAAAATATATAGATTGAAACTACTACTTACAATCCAAATGGCATTTTCTTGCGATCCTTTCACTTCTGACTGCGTATCGTAGTCTTCTACATGACAATGTGGTTAGAATCCAATCGTAGAGTTATAACAATGTAATCTTTTATAGCTTTGGTATAAATTAACCTTGTTTAACATAGTGAAGAAAGCTATAGCGCACTATTAAAACTGTGATAATCAATAAATCACGCCACTATTATGTAATCATACCATGTATGGCACAGGGTTATGGAAATGTTTGTTGATATGGATATGGTCTTCAAGTTACCTACTATGGAGTCAGTATTCTTAAGTACATTCTTAACATTCTTAATTTATGGTACGGAAATAAATGACTTGATTTAAATATGTTAATTATGCTTTGTCAACTGCAATATTTTCTTGTTACTTTGCCTTACATATATAATACATATTTTATAGCTGTAATGCAAGGATTAAGCTAATTTCTAGGTCCTGGGTTTAAATTGCGCCATGTACCAAATTGTTTTTCGATTTACGAATTTCATATGTACGTTTATCCGACCTTCTTTCGGTGAAGGAAAAAATTGTGATTCAACTTGCATATATCGGCGAAATTCATAGATATGTGTGAACTCAACCAGCACCAGGTCTTGACTGGTTTCCTGGTTGATTAAGGGCTAGTTATCTCCAACTTAGGGTAGGATTCGAGCCCCTCAGTGAGGACGTATAGGGATCTGTGATCATTCAGATCAGATATTTACATTGCCCAAAAACGTCTGATAGTCATCAAGGCAGGTAAGTGCTATATGGAAAAAAATTACCTAATTTGTGTTTATCAAACGAAAGCTATGGATATTTAACATGTTCGTAATTAGGCCAAGTACAATTTGAAATTTCTCTTGGCAATAATTTTATCGCCATACTTTATTATAGCTTACTGTGTGCCGATAGCTGCTTTCGTTCAAGTGAACCTTATGTTGAATAAACATTAGTGTATGTTTAAAATGAATTGTATGAACTAAGGTTACATTGAACGTAACTTTAATAAATATTATTAACCACGATTTAAACAGTGCCGTATACAATTGTAAATTATATATTATACATATCGATTTTCCAACCACATATTGCACACACGGTTCTAGAGCCTTGAACTTATAAAGAAAAACAATATATAGTTCATCACATGCCTTTAAACAAGTAAATAACATATATTACATTATTTCTATAAAATCATGTGAAATGTTCTAAAATAATGTGTAAGACATACATAAGAATATAAAGTCCATAAGTGTAAAAACACCGGATAAGAGACACAGGGCTCCGATTGCGAGATAGGTGCTATCGAAGGCGCCAGGCCGTGGCTGATGGGAGGTACTTCGTTGTGCAGAGTTGTCTTGGGTCGCATTTGATGTATGTTGTCGCCTGCGCAGCTTCTTAAATTCTACTGTTATCTAAAAATAAAATACACGTAGCGTTAAAAACATTCATCCAACCATTTAACAGTGGTATACGCTAGCAAAGTCTGTTGCAAGTATATGCCGCTTCGCAATGCAATAAATACCACGGCGACACAGAAAACAGGCGTCAAGAGGAAGCAATTCTAAAAAGAAAGCCGTTTCGTCTGATTGAGAGTGCGTTTCAGAGGTCAATATTAGTCTTCTTCCCCTTCCCGACATTTTCTTATAAGGAGAGGATAGGAAGGGGAAGTCGATATGACGGAGGAGAGGTCGCATATGAAGAGGAAATATATTTACTTTAAGTGCGTCTTCTCCTTCGATTAAAGGTAAGTAACGCGTCTGTAATTGCGGATTTCAGAGCCGCTTGCTCGTCCGTTTCGTATAATATAAAAAAATAATTTCGGCTCATCATTCGAAGATAATTTTGAAAATATCGTGCATGCAAAATTTATTGTTGAACTGGAATACTTTTACAAAGTATCTTAAATCTTTTAATTGTTAAAGTTGATAGTGAATCGATATCTATTCACATGCATTAGTAAGAAATATGTATTTAATATGTATAACTAACCAATATTACTCCTGTCACAATAAGTAGTAGCATTGCGGACAGTAAAAAGTATCCCTCAACAAACGGTTGTATGTGATCATCAACAACCGTTGATATAATAAGACCGATAGTAAGGACTATTTGGGTCCAGATGGCACCACCTATCATCGTCTGCTCATCATTATCCTTGGACCTAGTCTGCACTTCCGCACCGGTCCAAAACACTGCAGCCATTATCACAACACCCAGACTCAAGAATTTAAAAATTATGCTGATATTTTTAGAACTAATTTGAATCATTACTTTCAAATTATATTTATCGCGTTCTGACAACAACAAAATATAAATCTGTAATGGGAGGAAATCTGTCTACAACTATATTACACATTTTTATCGAATCTTGTAATGTAAATTGGTTATCGAAAATATTCCTTCTGTCTGTGTCATTTTACAAGTCAGTAGGACTTTGACAAAATTAATTGCGTTCGTAATTTGTTATTAAAGTGCGATAAGGTTTAGAGCCGGTAAGAAAAGCGCTGCTATCACAGTTAGTTCTGCCAGTAAAACCTTCATGGATATAAAAAAAATAAGCTTATTGTAATAACTATAAACCGACAACGTTATCCGATCTGGTAGACGATCTGGTCGACATCATAAGTTCATTACACGTCCGCATTGAGGGGCTCGGAGCCTACCCTAAGATATCAACCATGCTATTCCAGTGCGGGTTGGTTGACTTCACACATATCTTTGAATTTCTTCACCGATATGTGCAGAAGACGGGCGTCAATTCCGCGTTTCGTCTAATGAGACTAATATTAGTCCTCTTCCCCTTCTCACCCTTTTTTAAAAGGAAACGATGGGAAGATGAGGTGGATTCGACGGAGGAGGGAACGCGTAGGAAGAGGAAACATTCTCTTTCAGTGCGTCTTCTCCTCCGTCGATTAAAGATCATCTCCTCGGCTGTCGATTTAAAGTTGGCAACGCATCTGCAATTGCGGATGACCATGGGCAGTGGTCACTTCGCCATTATTCCGAATTCAGGTGTTGCTCATTTGCCACCTTCTAGTATAAAAAAAAGTTAAACGCATATCAATATGAAGTTTAGCAGGTCTAATTTTTTTTTTTTTAATAGTCAGGAAATGCATTGACGCACCCCTACGCCGGGCTTTGCAATGGGGTAGGGAGTGTGGGACTCGCCGGCCACAGAAGGTGACCGGAATACCCACTAAAACCTGACTGCCCTCTGACGCATTACGGCGGGGCCACGGGAACGCGTGAGCTTGCTACCGTGACAACAGCAGAAGTCGAATGCCTCAACTAAAATCACATAGACTTACACCTTTCTGAAGCCAAATAATATCATAGGTAATCCTGTTTTTTAAATTATTAAATTAATTATATTAAAATATAAAATCCAACCTATTAAACCCAATTTCCAATGAAACAATCTCTCCTTTGTTATTTGATTTTTATTACGTTCTCTCGGCAACCCCTATGGGTTCAATGATGATTAAAGAGCGTTTTTTTCTGAAGTATGATCTGTGGTTAAGGGTAATTAAAAAAAAACACGATATACTACACGTAATATAATAAAGAGAAACCATTTGATTTTTGTTTGTTTGAATTGAATAGGTTATAAAAGTAGTGAACCAATTAAAAAAATGTTTCACTGTTGGAAAAATACTTCGAGCAATATTTTCTATTCTGATTTTTCTAATTTTGCACTAACGAAATCGCGGTTAAAATCTATAAATTGATATAACTAATTATTATAGTGAATCCGATTTTGAAATTAAATTAATTTTATATGATCATACATTAGATGACTATCAGATGGATCAGATAAACTAAATAGCTATACTTAACGTCAATGATTGCTACGTATGTACATCGCTGTATATGTAATTTAGTTTTATTGTGAACACCGCTTAACAATGTATACAATCATGTTATACGCGCTACTCTGCGTGAATGTGGCCTCTGAAAATTATGTAAGTCATTTCTATAAAGACAAATTTCAATCAGGTAAAATGTATTCAAAAGACCGACCGTGAATGTCGCCTTTTTGTAGCTTACCTAAGCAAATTATAACGAGTCGGCAGTTTATATCGAACGAAGTCGCTCACAAAGTAACGTATTATTCTGTCACAATAGTGACAGAAAATTTAGAATTCAGCTCAGCAAACTAGCCTCATAGCCTTTAGAATGGTATCGTAATAGAAAATCGTAAAGTACACTTCAAATCTAGTCTAGAAACAGAAAAAACCTGGTATAAGCGGAAGAAGCCAGCAACAGCACGAATTGGCTCGCTCGGTGAAATACCACGACCACACAGAAGACAGGCGTCAAGTGGAGGTAATTTCGCGTTTCGTCTGATGAGTGTGGTGCCGGAGGCTTTATTGTAATCCTCTTTCCTTTCCCACACTTTTATTATAAGGATGGGAAGGGAAAGTTGATTTGACGGAGGGGGGGATGCATAGGAAAGGGGGATATTCTCTTTTTGTGTGTCTCCTTCTCCCTCAATAAAAAATAGGCAACGCATCTACAATAGCGGATGTCTATGGGCAGTGGTCGCTTCGCTACTTTAGCGAATTCAGATTCTCTCTTTCCACCTTATAAAATAAAAAACCTTGCTTTCTAAATTATTCCAGGGTTTGTTTACATTAAAAGTTACCAACTTGGTAACATGCAAGGGCCCAAAGCATAAAGATTGCTGTACAATAAAAGCGAGGATGGAAAATGGAGTCAACTTGTACTACGATATTGACATTAAAGAAGATGTCATACCAAATAGGGTGAGATATATATTTTAATAAATTTAGTCCAATTCAATAGAAACCGTACGATGAAGAAAAACACTGTGATGCAATCAGTGCGGTTGGTTAAAGCCTACTCATCCTTGACATGGGGTAGGCTTGAATCTTGAAGTTATGAGCTGCCGAGATGCATACGTAATAGTACCCCCCCCCCCAATTCATGTACAATCCATTTTTTCTTTCGTCATTGCATCCGTAACACTTTTGTTTATCGTAATTGTTGTTATGATCAGCTAAGTAAGTCGCTAGTACTCTTGTTGCTTTCTACCTTGATAAATGCGATTTTTAATTTTTTTTAACGATCACGAAGTGATATGTTTATAAACTTCGCTATCAACCACTGTCTGTTTATATCTCATACTAAATATGCAGTTATTTTATTAGCAGATTATTTTTTTTACTCTTATATCTAGTACCATTCCAACTAAGCTCTATATATATTCCTCGATAAAATTCGAATGGCCGGATTCGAACTCTTGATCAAGTAATGTAACGTCCATACGCTTAACCATTAGGCTATTTGGTTAAACACTATAATTGCAGGGTAAGATTGTAGCGAGCGCGAATGGCAAGCAGCTAGTGAGGCTGCAAATGAAGAAACCCTGCGATCATTTGTTTATGGGCCCCTTGTTCCAGTCAATACTAAATGTAACAGAAGAATGCGTCTTTATAAAAGTAATTATCTCATTTTTTACCATGTATCTAAATTATTTTGTTGCACTAGAATTGTGCACCGATTTCATTGAAAGCATGTATTCATCTATTATCGGTATAAGGTTTGAGCGGTTAACTGTACAAAATGGCGCGTAGATAAGGTTTTATTTATAACTAGGTTTGGTCCGCGACAGGGATTAGTGTTCTGGGTATAATTTTGACTTCACATCTCTTCCCGTTTAAATTAGCATACCTCCATTCTGCGTTCCATCCTCCCTTTCAACTCCTTAAAACCCTTATATGGCATTAAAATGTAGCCTATAACCTTTCTGAGGCTCTAGAACTACGTAGAAAAGAAATAGAAAATTTGAAATCGGTTCAATAGTTTTCCGGTGAAAGCGAGACAGGCAGATTTACTTTCGCATTATAATATAAGTAAGGAAGTAAAAATTTAAAAAATATTTCAACGAAATCTAAAAACTGCAATAGACATAAGTTGCCTTCTTTGTAAATACTTCTTCTTCGTCGTGCTCTTCATTACTGAAGGTCGTGCTTATCTTGAACTGCCTGCACCGAAGTGTCGACGAGTTG
>JAAOEG020000030.1:3855797-3872660 GCA_011763625.2 Papilio bianor | reverse complement strand
ATATAAACTGATAGGCGGCACTTAGTCTGACTAGAAATATAAAAAGTTTTTCAATAAGTAAGGCAATTGAGGCACTCCCAGGCCAACATTTTTTTATATTCTTAATCAGACATGAGATGTGAAGTATTCAATTATGTAACAAATCAATTCTGTAAATATGGCCATTATAGACTTACATTTTATACTAACTTAATCACTAACTGTTCAAATACTAAAGGATTGTCATGCTGCTACTACTAATTTATTAAACATTAATAAATATAACTACTTATTAAAAGATTTCTTCTATAGATATAAATTGTTCATGGAAATAGGGGAGGTAAATTTTCAGCAACAATAAGGCACTGTTGCCTTGTAACGAGTTTAAAAACCATACTATCTCATAATAAACTAAAATAATTAAACACATGATTATTTATCACAGTGGGGAAGTTACGCAACTACTAATAAACGGGATATGTTGCAATAAAGACATACTTTTTTTTAGTAAAAATGTTTTATAAAAAATAATGATTTGAAAATCTTTACATTTACACTCTAAATTCGATACTAAGCCAGAGATGCTTAGCAGCGCACTTACTTGCTGGCAACACTAACTACAGCAATATCAAACTCTAAGGCCATTGACTAAAGTAGAAGAGGCCTGTGTCCAGCACCGGCTTACAAAGTGTTTATTGAAAGCTAAAGTTAAATTTTATCCCAATTAAATATGAATTCTTCAAAGTGAATACTATCAATGGACATCATCCCCAAACCTTTGTTAGTTCAATAGCGAAAATACCACATATAAAATAACTTAGAAAATATTTTCTCATGCTACCAGAAGCCATAATAACTTGCTAAATAATTAGCTAAATATTGTTTTTGCAATCCTTTACAAATATGATGAAAGACATTGTTTTCATAAATCACTAAGGCAATACCTGATGTATATTGAAGATGAATAGTGCATATGTTACTCGCAATTAAATATATTAACGTTCACGACGTGCGCGTTTAGATCTCGCAGTTGGCGCAGGTGTATGATCGTCATCATCTCTTCGCTTTGTCGGTGCCTGTGGCCTCTGCAACTGACTTTGGGCAGTTAATTGAAGCTGTAAGGCATGTGTATTCAATCTCTCTGCTAACAGTAATGGCTTTAGTGCCGCCATTTTGTGACTGTACAATGTAACTCTAGGTCTGCTGTTGACAGCGGCTGTTAACTGTTCTCGAACACTCAATTCTGTGTTATCCGAATTGTTATTCCATTTATCATTATTTTTCTGCACATGTGAGTCTTCAGAGTCTGTTTCAATTTTCTCTTCAGGTGTTTCTGGCTCATCACTGTCTGGACTGCATATTATTTGCACTTGTGCCCTAACTTCGGCATCAAATTTAGATATGGTGCTAACAAGTGGCTTCGCCCATCCTATATGTAGAATGGGAGTTTGACTGCCTTCTTCCCACTTGCATATGCCATCATAGAACCTTAAATCCAAATATTTTAATTATTCTCAATTAGAATTTATAATGGAATCAAAATTCATTTACAGCTTCAAAAATGTATTATTAGTAATTATGGCTAATTGAAAATAACAAACCTTAATAAAGATGAAAAACATTCTGGATCTTTCAAAATGGACCTAGCTGAATGTCCTGAACTTTCAGCTTTCATAAGTTGTGGAATACATTCATTTGCAATCTCTGCAAATTCTTTATATATTTCTTCATCATCGCGTGAATAGTTGTAACTGAAATAAAGATTATAGAAGAAAATTACAATTATTCTATTATTATGTTACACAGCTTGCAAAATAAAAATTATGAATTTATGAACACCAAAGGCAAATTTACAGACTAACTAAAATAATAACTAAAAAATAAATAGTATTAATGTGAATAATGTTTATATGTTTAATAAAATTGCTTACTGCCTTATAACATCGCCAGCACAAGCCCATGCATTAAAAGCTTCCTTGTACATTTTATGTCGGTGATAATAGCCCCCTTGGAACGTGTAAGGATACACATGTCTATCATTATAATATGTTCTTGCTGATCTGATGGCTTGAATATAAAGAGCCGCTGAGTCAGGCCTTAAAGGTTTACTTCTATTTTCTTCCAATAATAATGGTTCTTCAATATTTTCTGAGCAATTTGATATTTTCATGTATTCATCCAAGTCACCCAAATTTCCCAAAGCCATGGGATATGCGTCTAAATGACCTAAAAAACAATATCAACACTTAAAATTGATTTAGTCAGGGTTGTATGTTGTTATGAACCTAGGAATAATAAATTGACTTCTCTTATAGTCTTCTCACTAACAATCTCAGTTGTAAAGAAATAATGCTGTCACTAACCATGTCAGTTGTGAATAAATAATACTGTCACTAACCATGTCAGTTGTGAATAAATAATACTGTCACTAACAGTCTCCGTTGTGAAGATATAACACTGTCACTAACAAACTCAGTAGTGAAGAAATAATACTGTCACTAACAAACTCAGTAGTGAAGAAATAATACTGTCACTAACAATCTCAGTTGTGAAGAAATAATACTGTCACTAACCATGTCAGTTGTGAATAAATAATACTGTCACTGACAGTCTCTGTTGTGAAGAAATAATACTGTCACTAACAATCTCGGTTGTGAATAAATAATACTGTCACTAACAGTCTCCGTTGTGAAGAAATAATATTGTCCCTAACAGTCTCCATTGTGAAGAAATAATACTGTCACTAACCATCTCAGTTGTGAAGAAATAGTACTGTGACCAACCATCTCGGTTGTTAAGAAATAATTTAATGTAGTCAGCTGCATGAATATATATACTGTTACATGGCTTCCAAAACTTCGAAAATGAATCCATCAAAAACATTTATTTGTGGTCAGAAGCATATAGACAAATACTTGCACCCATATTCTTGGAACCGAAAATATGTACTGGAAGCTATGTAAATGTGTACATATTTACACAGCTGACTGTACATGATTACCATACCACTATCATATAAGAGCCATAAAAGACTATGTTGCATTTGTGCCACTTCATGGACATCAATTGTTGGTGTCAAAGTTGGGTTAATTGATGAAACTAATGCGGCCAGTTCCATCATGCGGGTACACACAACAGGTTTCCCAGCCACATACAACCATGAGTGAGCTGAAACACCATCACCTACAGACCGGCCTCTTTTGTCTTCATTACCTTTGCCATGCCATGTTACCTTTAAAAAACAAAATTTTGCAAAAATTAATAGTTGAACAATCATGTAGCAATTTTTTAAAATTTCAATTTATTATATACTAGCTGTCGCCTGCGGCTCCTCCGTCCGCGCTTTTTTCTTTCTAAAATAAAATATTTTTTCTAAAATAAAAATAGCCTATGTTACTCCTTATTACATCAGCTACCTATCAATAAAAGTCCCATCAAAATCGGTCCAGCCAATCCAGAGATTAGCCGGAACAAACAGACCGACAGACAGACAAAAATTGTAAAAAAAAATATTTTGGTGTTAGTACCGTATATATATTCGTATACATGTAAAAAAACGGTTATTTCAATATTACAGACACTCCAATTTTATTATATGTATAGATATATATTTATATTATTTGTTTATTACTAATTACAATATATTATTTGAGCAATTATAATTTGTTCACGGTAGAGTATACGCCTTCTCCAATAATCGTACAGAAGCCAGTTCGATACAGGCTTCTTTTTTTATTATACATTTATTTAAAACGAAAATTACCTCGGCCGTATCTGTACCATGTTTACCAAACACAACCCAAGCATGATCTTCTGATAGTGCAAGATGTACATCATTTTTACTTAAAACTTGACATCCCGCCGTAACTGCAAACGCAACACCAAAGCAATCGAGTTTATTTCCAGTTAAAAAACTGTACACTGATTGTAGATGGGCCCGATCCTTGTAATAACTTCGAGTTAAAGAATTCCACACGACATCTGCAACTCGCTTAACTAAATCACGAGTTGCGAATTCCCCATGAAGTAACTTTGCGTCCACACCTGCTCTCATTAAAGATACAAAACGCTCATAGAGAGATTTTACTTCCTCCCATTCTATAGAAGGGAATTTCATTTTAACGAGCTTATTAGTCGCCAAATTAACATCTTTTTCGCTGTTTTTCACATTTGTTAAGTTGTTTTCCACCGCTCCAACTATTATGGAAAACAAGGCAAGGTCCGGTTCTTTGTCATTGCGCAATTGTTGTTCAAAAATTGTACAAACTTTTTTAATGCTGTCTATAGGAAAATAATGTTTATATTCCGAAATGTTTGACATTATTTATATTACATTATTTGATATAATTACAGAAATAAACTTATTTTGCATACACAACAATATTTCGATACGCCGGTAACCACAGACAAAAGATATAAGTAATAAACACAAAAGCAAAACTAAGGAAAAAACTACTTATTATCATGAAAAAGAAAAACTTTAATTAGTAATTTCGGCTTTAATTTCTTGGTCAATACGTAAATAATGATTTACTATAACATGCGTGTATACTTTAATAACTGACTCGTGACCTAAGGAGATCTGTTTCGATGTGAGCGATCGGATTACTAAGATCCGTAGAAAACCGATTGCGTCGTGAGTGACTGATTTAAAAAGAACATTCTGCCAATTACTCATCTTAATTCTGCTGAAATCTACTATTGTTCTTCATTAATTATACTAAAGGTCTGCTAATCATTACGGTCATCATTTGTACGAAGATTTAAAAGAAACAAACACATTACGACCCCAATGGGTTCTGATCTCTGATCGACCTAGGTCGCTAGAAATGATCGTTCGACACAGTGCTATTACGAACCGTATCTTATTGGGTAGTAGTAGTAACATCCCTAGATATTAAAAAATAATTAATTTTTCTTTAAATCAATTAATATTATGTTAAAATCGATTTTAATTAATAGATTGTATAATTTTCACACTTAAATCGATTTTCAAAATCATCAAACACTAGCTATTACACAAATTAAAGAACGATTTGTTTCGTGTTTTCGTTTTTGAGACCATAACGTCATCGTTCGGTTTTTTAATTTTTTTTAATGCAAAACAACTGTAAAATGTGAAAACTTACGAAAAGTTTGATCGCACTGAAAACTTGTATCTAAACTCATAGTATTTGGTTTCATTTTTCTTTACATTGAAAGTTTACAATCTCACAAATTCTGTTCGAATTAACAGTGTCCACACAGACTGGTTTAGCATCAATAAAGGTTTAAGACAAGGCTGTGTGGCAGCTCCGTGGCTGTTCAAGCTATATATATAGATGACTAGCTTTTGCCCGCGACTTCGTCCGCGTGGAACTTCACGTGTCTCTGCTCGTTCGGATTAGAATCATCTAATATGATATTTCAAAAACATTTCCATACAGCCCATCATCCCCAATCCCTACTGTTTTTATAGCCTTGATAATAAATTTGAACGAACTTTGAATAGCATATATATATAAAAACAACAATTCGTCTATACTACATTCCAACCGCTCTTTCAACCCCTAGCAACCCTTTTATCGTATTAAAAAGTATCCTATGTCCTTCCTGAGGCTTTATACTATGTACCAAATTCAATTTAAATCGGTTGAGTAGTTTATGAGTTAAAGCAGACAGACAGACCGAGTTACTTTCGCATTTATAATATTGTTGGCAAGGATTAGTTAGTATATTTAAAGCGCATGCAAATATACGCCTATTTTATATCGGTATAGCAACCAAAAAAGATTTCAGGTGCTATCTCTAAAAATAGCAATACTTCCATGATACATTCGAACCCCCCAACCCCTTACAACCCTTTTTCGCAATAAAAATTATCCTTTCTCAGACTTTAGGCGTAGATAGCCACGTACCAAATTTCATTGAAATCGGTTCAGTAGTTTTGAACTCAAAGCAAGACAGACGACAGAGTTACTTTCGCATTTATAATATTAGTAAGGAGTAAGGATATGGATTGTTTGAAAGCTTTGAAAGACAATCATAAGGGATTAAGAGTGGATGGTATAATTGTGAAATGTCTTTTTTACGTTGATGACCAAATTATATTTGCGTCGTCGGAGACGGATTTCCTGGAAATAATAAATATGTTGAAGATATTTCTGGAAGGTATGCAGATAAATGTAAGTAATAAATAATAACGGAAAGTTGTGTAAGTATGTTAGAAGACTTGTGAATGATAGGATTATAAATAGTGCTATAAGGGAAGAAATGTTTAATTGTTGTTAGTCGAGTTGAAAAATGTATGCTTAGATGGTTTGGACACGTTGAAAGGATGAATGAAAAGAGAGTGACAAAGGAAATTTATGATGTGAGAGTGAATGACAGCGACGGGTGGGGCCTTCCCAAACGAACTTCCAGATTGATAAGATACTCAAGAAGGGCGGTATTAAGAGAACCCAAAACCGACGAGCGTGTTTGCTTATTTGTATGAATGTCGAAGAAGCGAGGTAGTTGTGTCAGGATCGCGTCAAATGGATCCGTGGTCTCTGCCTACCCCTCTGTGTTACAGGCATGAGTTATGTTGTCATACTATTTTATTTTATTTTCAATCTGTAAAAAACGTTGATGTCTATCTATTAGGTTTATTATTGAAATATGAAAAGCATGTTAAATAATAGAAATTAAATTTTTTCGCAGTAATCGAATATTTATTTTATTAAAATCGTACATTGCCAACTCGAATGTTATTGAAAATGGATTTTTATTTAATCGATTCATATTGTTTAATCTCACATCACTAGGTTGAAGTAGACGTGGGTCGTTACCTCATTTTTGAGAAACGTAACGAAAATGGTTTGTTGTTCGAAATCACGTGTTTTAAAACTAGTGATTTTTGTAACTAGCTATTTTCATTACGCTACCGTGCATAAATACATACACCAACTATAGTTACACACGAAACGGAACTAAATTATATGACTGTTTTGCGTTTGAAGCTATAGAGTTAAATCAATCAATTACCTTCCCTTCATACTTTATTCAGGCTTAGGACTAACTGCATTAAATATTTAAATGTATTTATTTTTAATTTGTATTTACTGTGACTTTACTAAAATTATACATATAATTTTAGTAAACATAACATATAATCGGAAGACTGGCGACACACTTGACAATACAATTTACGTTACACGTATGATACACACACGGACACTTTGACGATATACTTATATTTACATATTATTTCATTATATCACATATAAAATTATTTAACAACAACTGTGTTGGTTTGTCGGACCAGGTGTTTTTAAGTTAATGAACTAAAAAACACCTGGTCCGCAGTTCTTGCACATTCAAGCCATTGCAATAATTGAAGCCATAAACTTAACTTTTTAATATTAAGGCACAAACATAATTATCAGATTGACGGCAATAAACAGATAATCTGCGACTCTTCATAATAAGAAATTGTTATTGCCTGCAGTTTTAATTATCAAAAACAAAAATTCCTTTTCGGCCGGTCTTTCTATAAGCCCAGAATTTCTAAAGCTAAGAATTGCTGTTCGCCGTCTTATATCGTCGAATAGCAAAAAGAAACTTTCGTCGCTAATAAATACCTAATAAGACCTACGATTATTTTAAAATTGAAATTTGCTGTGAGAATTTCAATCTAACGCTCTTAGAGGTACTAAAATACTAGATCCCGCAGCGCTCGGTCCCCCCTTCAACGACTTACAAAAATCACTATTTTTAAATTACATATCGCGTCACGGGTTATTGTAAGCTACCGACCTCGCTCGAGTTCACCAAAATAACGCATTTACAAAAATCACCACTTTTAATATCACTCGAAACTAGTTATTCAGTTACATATCGAGTCACGGGTTATTGTAACTAGCGACGTGAAGAAACGCTCACGTCTAGGTTGTAGACGTATGTAAATCACCTCTGTACTGGTTGAATAGTTCAGCTCACTTAGACTTGAAACGTTGAACAATAAAACTATATTAGCCGACGATTCGCAAGCTTTCTGGTGACTCATAATTCACAGTTCGAAATGCAAATCATAACTCCATGCAGGTACTAATTGAGGTGATCTGCGAGCCGCTTTACTGATTTGCTTCACACATGCGAACCGTGAGCTATTGAGTTGTAATGTGTGTACAAAAACACGTTTCTCATTCATAGTTGCTCGTCCCGGTTTTTGTGAACGATAGTCAACTAGCTTAAAGATCCCGTAGCCAGGCCATAATATTAAAAAGAAAATCAATTATGTCATTGACATGTCAAAAGCCAATTTAATTTGCCGTTTGAATCTCCGATTATTTGTTTAGTTCATTCATTTAATAAAATGTAAATACTATTCTCAATAACAAATTGTTAGGTAATTTAAATTTAAAATATCTTACTATTACAGATAAATATTCATGGACTACTATTGTCACATTGTAAATAATTAATAACATGAACAGTACCAGCGAGAACCATATTACACGTTATCGTAAGAAATATAAATATATGAAAAAAAGAATCAAAAGTTTGATAATAGTAAGTTTCATCAAAGTCCTTTTTAGATAGTATAACATTTACTTACCTTCTTTTAAATACCTGAGAAGTAAATCGAGAAATTACAGTAATGAATGTAACTCAATTAAGATGCAAATGTCGTGGTGATTTTTGAGCAACTTATTTTTTTATATAAATATAAACAGAAGTACAACCAAAGACTTTTGAAGGTTACTATGATGAGTAAGTCAGATTGTCTAAGCCCTTGACCCTTATAACATAATGAATTATGATGAACATAGGATATTTCTTTAATTAATCACAAGTGCTTTTGGTTTGTTTTTTAGGAAAATGCAGCATTATGTGATGAAGTGGCAAAAATCCAAGAAAATATACTTATTGTAAAAGACGAACGAAAGTTCTTGTTGCATAAGTTACTAGAGTTGGAAAATGAATCTGAAACACAACATCGGTATGAAACTATTACTCATAATGGTTCAAAAGCCAAACCCAAGAAAAGACAAAGCCTTGAAGATGGAGGAAAAAACATATCTAATATTTTAAGTTAATCCAATCCGGTATAAGTGTACTTTATTTTCATTATTTAGTCAAACAAATTTTAATTTTATTCACAATAAAAAATAGTCTTGGTTATTTACACCACCTCATTAGTTATAACTGATTCAATATTAACCTATATTTAACTCCCATTATGGTACAACCATGGCCCTTTGACTTGGTCTATATATCCTGTTCTTGCACAAGACAATCTGATATTCATTAAATCTACCTCTACTTTGCAATCCCTTGTAGACGGATTAACTTCAGGATATATCTGAAAACAATCAATGCAAATCATGTTTTCAGATATATCCTGAAGTTAATCTGTCTACAAGGGATTGCAATGTAGAGTTAGATTTAATCCAATAGAATCTAGGACACAATTAGAACATGTTGATTGTAAATACCTTGTCTGTTAGTTACTGATATCATTTCTTTTGTCTTTTATTATCTGAGTGCTCTCAGTGTCTAACAGATAATTGAAAAAACTGCTGTTAACTGGCTGAAAAGTTCAGCTCAGATAGCCTTAAACCATTGTGCTGCAGCTTAAAAACCTAATTGTCAGCTCATTTATATTAAAACAATGATTTATTTAATATAAGTCCAATAATTAAATTTTACCACAAAAATGTTTTGGGTATAAGTTTTTATTGTATGGTGTGTAGTACCAATGATAAACAATTGTGTAACCAATTGCTGTGTTACTGGCCAAATATTTTTTGGCACAATGGAAAAACAAAATAATAAACAGATATTATTCATACATTTTTATAAAGTAGGTTTACATTTTCAAAATAATACAATCTTATATTACGAATCAAAAAACTGCTTGTTTAGACTGAATTGAAACATATCAATAATTTATGTTTCTAGTATTTGAAATATTACAAGTTTTGAAACTACACACAACACTGATAATGGTAATTATGGCTATGATTATAATATTGGAATTCAAAATTGATTACATATTTTGCTGCAAGTGCAAAAATTGAGATAAACTTTAAGAATATACTTCATTATCTTTTTAACATGAGAAACATTCATTCACCCACATCTTCTTCACCTGCAAATGACAAAAGTTGACTACTGGGCTTTTGTCTCACTCTATTTTTTCTTTTTTGACTCTTACTATCAGGTAACATTGTGGGTTTTAATTTAGCTTGAAAAACGACCTTTTGGCTTAAATCAGCTTTAGTTTCATTTTCTTCTTTCTCTAATCTTTTTGTCTCAGCTTCTGCCTCCTCTGCGGTAAGATCTCCATCTTTCAAAACAACAACCTGAGGTTTTTCACTTTCTTCATCATCAACAAAATCCTGATCTCTATTTTCCAATTTATCAAACTTATGATTTGCATCGTCATATCCTGCTTCTTTCTTTAGCATTTTAAGGAAATGAGGGTCCTCTGGTTTGATATAGCTTACATTTCTCTTTCTGTTCATTTTTACGTGTGCAAACGCGAAGTACAGATTTCTGAAAGGTTTATTGTTTTAAATTGCATCCACAATACTTTAATACTGAAATAATTCAAAATACACAAGGTACAGGGCTAAGATTCATGAACAGTGCGAAAATATAACTCTAACAATCACTTACTTTTAAGATATTTTCCGTGCTGTAAGTTGATTTAATAATTCACTTTTACGTGTTTATTATATATACCTTTATATATCCGTTATTTAATGTACAGATAATATTATCTAATATTTTTGTGAAAAATGTTGAATGGTTTTGATTGTCAATAGGAGAAACTGGAAGAAAGCATGAAATTATCAACAACATGCGAAGTTCGTACGTAAAGACACAAAGAATAGCTGATGCATTCTTGGATGCCAATCTAAAGATGGAAAGGTTATTGCTTAGAAATTGAAAATGAATTCGTTCCAACTAAAGTTCGCCTGTTAACGTTATTAACAGTTAATTCTACCTATATTATTAGTTGCAATCCTTACCACCTCTGCCAACAATGACCGACAGCGCCAACATGGCGAAAATCGAATAGGCACATTGGGCTACGACCTTTAGCCTATTCATAAAAAGATCAATGGCAGATAATATAAAAGTTATAATATTAAGTATTTTTAACTTATTTTACTCAGCATCAATATACGTTTAGGTTTATTTAATAAGGACTTATCACTTGCCATCTCTTGCTGGACACGCCCATCTAATAAGTTTTTTTTTAACTTTCCTTAGCTTTACTAAACCTTTTAACAACCAAAGGGATACAAATATTCTCTAGGATTAGGAATATTCCAAAAGTTTACTCACAATAGAAGAGTAAGTTTTTTAATTAAAATATAAATTGTTTTATACCACAGTCATACAAAAAAGTTATAAAATTATCTTCAGTCGTGCTGTGTACAGTGTATAACAGTAATCTATGCTTTGTGCATAGACTTAACGACGACATGTATGTTAGCTTTTCAAGCTTCACGAAAACAACGGATTAGTGTGAATGGAAGTGCAGTTGGTTTATTACGCCGCAAAATAGATTTGATGGTGAGTTATATCATGTATATTAAATAAAATAAGTTGTATGATTATATGGCGTAAAATATTTTTTAGTCGTTTTAAAACACAAACGTACATTTCGACAAAAACGTCATTGATAATAGTACGGGGTGTGTGCTCGATTAATAATGCTCTTTATTTAAATAGGTATTTATTTTTGTCTCCAAACAGTACGACTCTCTCATTTTAAGGAGTTCTCCATATTGCAGGTTATCAATGTTATTTTGGAGTCACCTAAGTACCATTTATAGGTTATAGCTTGTTTTGCCCTTTCTAATTGTACGTTTATTTCTTTCAGTATGTCATATTATATGGAATGAATGTGAATAATTCAGTCAATTTTTGATTTTACGTAAGAGTTTTAAATCAAAACAAAATTTAATACAAACGTAAAAATGTCAGCACTGGAGCAGCAAGCCACCAAGCTATTGGACTTTAATCAAAAACTAGATATTAATTTGCTGGATAACATTGTTGGTTGCTTATATTCTTCTGTAGGGGAACAACAGCGTATTGCACAAGACATTCTTACAGCACATAAGGAGCATCCAGATGCTTGGACTCGTGTTGACACAATACTGGAATACTCCCAGAATCAAGAAACTAAATACTATGCTTTACAAATTTTGGAGCAAGTAATACAGACACGATGGAAGGTTTTGCCAAGGAATCAGTGTGAAGGTATAAAAAAATATATTGTGGGATTGATAATTAAAAACTCATCAGACCCTGCAACTATGGAAAGTAATAAAGTGTATTTAAAAAAACTTAACATGATTTTAATACAAGTATTGAAAAGAGAATGGCCACATAACTGGGAGACATTTGTGAGTGATATAGTTGGAGCGTCAAAAACAAATGAGAGTCTGTGTCAAAATAACATGGTCATATTAAAGCTGCTAAGTGAAGAAGTATTTGTTTTCAGCACTGGTCAACTTACTCAGACAAAAGCTAAACATCTTAAAGACACTATGTGTTCTGAGTTTAGCCAAATATTTCAACTTTGTCAGTTTGTTTTGGAAAATTCACAAAATGCACCTTTGGTTGATGCTACTCTGCATACGCTGCTAAGGTTTTTGAATTGGATTCCTCTTGGCTACATATTTGAAATGAAATTGATAAGCACTTTAATCTTTAAGTTTCTGAATGTTCCAATGTTCCGCAATGTCACATTAAGTTGTTTGACTGAGATAGCTGGTGTGACTGTAAGCAACTATGAAGATCAATTTGTAGCCTTATTGGTGCAAACAATGGAGCAACTAGAGGTTATGCTGCCTCGTAATACTAACATAAGAGAAGCCTATGCTAATGGAAGAGATCAGGAACAAATATTCATACAAAACTTGGCCTTATTCCTTTGTACATACTTAAAAGAGCATGGACAGCTTATCGAGCAAAGAGGTTTAACCAATACCCTTATGGATGCTCTTCGCTACCTTGTTTTGATATCCGAAGTAGAAGAGGTAGAGATTTTTAAAATTTGCTTAGAGTTTTGGAATGCATTGGCTACTGACTTGTACAAGATAGCACCATGTTCTCATTCAGGTGGATTGTATAGCCTTGGAAAAAGTATGGGTCGAAAAGCACTATATGCTGATGTGTTGAGCAGCGTTCGTTACATAATGATATCTCGAATGGCAAGACCAGAAGAAGTTCTCGTTGTAGAAAATGAAAATGGTGAAGTGGTCCGAGAATTTATGAAGGACACTGATTCCATTAACTTATACAAAAACATGAGAGAAACGCTTGTTTACCTTACTCATTTAGATTACCAAGATACAGAACGTATTATGACAGAGAAATTACAAAATCAGGTTAATGGAGCTGAATGGTCATGGAAAAACCTTAATACACTTTGTTGGGCTATTGGTTCAATATCTGGAGCCATGATGGAAGAAGATGAAAAACGGTTTCTAGTTGTTGTGATCAAAGATCTCTTGGGGTTATGTGAACAGAAGAAAGGTAAAGATAACAAAGCCATCATAGCCAGTAACATAATGTATGTTGTTGGACAATATCCCCGTTTCTTAAGAGCCCATTGGAAATTCTTGAAAACAGTGGTAAACAAATTGTTTGAGTTTATGCACGAGACTCATGATGGTGTTCAAGATATGGCTTGTGATACTTTCATAAAAATAGCTTTAAAATGTCGTCGTCATTTTGTCACCACCCAAGTGGGTGAAGCTTGTCCATTTATTGAAGAAATATTAAGTACAATCAGCTCTATAATTTGTGATTTACAACCATTGCAAGTGCAGACGGTATATGAAGCAGTTGGCTACATGATAAGTGCACAGGTGGATCAGGTTGCGCAAGAACAGCTCATAGAAAGGTATATGGTTCTCCCTAATCAGGTATGGGATGATATAATATCTCAAGCATCACACAATGTTGATGTTTTAAAAGATGCTGAGGCTGTTAAACAGCTAGTAAGTATTCTTAAGACGAATGTGCGTGCTTGTCGTGCACTGGGACATCCCTATGTTGTACAACTTGGAAGAATATATTTAGACATGCTTAATGTTTACAAAGTTATGTCTGAAAATATCAGTCAAGCTATCACTTTAAATGGAGTAGCGGTAACTAAGCAACCACTTATCAAGAACATGAGAATAATAAAGAAAGAGACTCTGAAATTGATAGCAAGTTGGGTTTCCCGATCCACAGACAACAGTATGGTATTGGAAAATTTCATTCCACCTCTTCTTGATGCTGTACTTTTAGATTATCAGAGGACAGCTGTGCCTGATGCGAGAGAACCTGAGGTACTCTCTTGTATGGCTGCTATTGTGTATAAACTTGGAGGACACATCACTTCAGAGGTACCAAAAATTTTTGATGCTGTTTTTGAATGTACATTGGAGATGATTAACAAAGATTTTGAAGAATATCCAGAGCACAGAACAGAATTCTTCTTGCTGCTGCAGGCAGTCAACACTCATTGTTTCAAAGCATTCCTGAGTATACCACCAGCACAATTTAAATTAGTGTTAGATTCCATAATTTGGGCATTTAAACATACAATGAGAAATGTTGCCGATACTGGTCTTCAAATATTATTCCGATTACTCCAAAATGTTGAGCAACATCCCCAAGCTGCACAGAGCTTCTACCAGACATATTTGTGTGATATTTTAGAACATGTGTTCAGTGTAGTCACAGACACGTCACATGGTGCCGGCCTGACAATGCATGCCACTATTTTGGCGTATATTTTCTCCTTGGTGGAGGCTGGCCGGGTCACAGTTCCTCTGGGACCTACTCCAGATAATGTTCTGTACATACAGGTAACTGAAATTGATGGTTTTATTGCTTTTAGGCATGTTGTGCAAACATATTTGTATATTAGCTTTTGTTTAACTTTGATCCTTAGTATGTGTTTTTTTTTGATACTTTTGTTGTTTTGTTTATGGAATAGTCTTATAATAAATATTTTTTTAGTTTTCAATTTTTAGTTAAGAGTTCCTTCATATGTAGTCTAGGTTTTTGAGTTAAAAAAACATTTTTTTTTTTAGGAATATGTGGCAAATCTACTGAAAACTGCATTCCCTCATCTGTCTGATAATCAGATAAAAATAACTGTGGAAGGACTGTTTAATTTGGACCAAGATATTCCAGCATTCAAAGATCATCTAAGAGATTTCCTAGTTCAGATTCGTGTAAGTATTCATTAACTTACCTTCTACAATTTAGTGTTCAACTCATTTGCCATAACATTGAAACAAAATTGTTAAAATCGCATTTAATTATGAAACAATACTGTATTGGATGTAGTTTAAGTTAGTTACTTCAATTTGAACAGTAAATTTAATTAGTATTGGGAGCTGCAAAGTTCATTGGAGCTATAAACCAGTGAAACAGCAAATAATCTTAATCGAAACAAGTTTTTCAATCAAATGAGGCACAGGGTAGATTGTAGTATTGCAATGTAATAAAATTGAGAATACTGTGATATTAAAAAGTTATTGCTGTTAGAAACCATTAATAAGATCATCAAATATGTTACTTATTCAGCTTTCCATAAAATGTTCATATTAAATAGGGAAATGTATATTTCAGGAATATACCGGTGAAGATGACAGTGATTTGTATTTAGAAGAGCGGCTGTATGCTCTTCGTCAAGCGCAAGAAGAGAAGCGAAGGGTGCAACTGTCTGTACCAGGCATCCTTAATCCTCACGAATTGCCGGAAGAGATGCAAGATTAATATCAAATAGACTTAGTGTTCAGGTCTGATAAGCTAATAATAACAGTACATTTAGCATAAATATTGTAGTAAAATGAAATAAGAACAATTGCACATTTTATTCATATAATTAATAATAATTTTGTGTTAAAATTTGGCGCCAAATTTTATTTTTAACGGAAAAATTGAGATTTAATTATTCTGCTGGAAATACATTTCGGAAATATGTGTTAAGTGGACTGTTGTCATTAAATTGATCTGTTCCTTGTGCAGTTTTAACAATACCTTGTTATGCCAGTTGTACAAAGGTCGCTTGGAACAATGCTAGATGATGAATGCAAGTGAAAAGATACAGCACATCTTTTCAAATAAGGTATGTGAAGCTAGCACAAGGCTAATCATTTGGCCTTTATTTAACATAGATATACAGGAACTCAAATCAGTTTGCCTACGTTTGCCTGTACAAAAACGTGATCACTAACATTTTTTTGTTGTCAAATATTCTAGAATTAATAGAAGATGACTGTGATGGTAACCAGTGTGGAATTTGCAACATAATCACTACGGAATCTGAGTATTATCGAGTAGGTTCTAGGAAAAACTTTTTAAGTGAATCGCTGTTAGTAACATTTTTTCTTATGATTTATTATTAAATGTTATCTGAACTAACTTTCATAATGGTTTAGTAACATAACCATTTTTGGTGGGTTTCCGAATGCGTTTTGGGTCCGCTTAACTGTCTTTCAATTTGTGTTTTCAATAAACAGTTAAATAAGCACTTGTGTTTCAATGATTACTTTACAATATAAAAGTAGGGTTGTAACGGAGACCATCACAGCGGAAGGGAATGCGGATGCGGAGTTGATGTATCTCAGCTTCTGAATTAAATGACTAAATTGTGATTTAATTAAGAAATTTTGTTTGTTTCATTGTTTACTAAAAATCGTGTTATAAAAATCTATATTTCGCTCGGCAAATGAGTAATTTGAAGTAACTATTGAAATTTAGAATTGTAATGGAATATTCTAAGTAGGTATATATTTGACATACAGATTTGATGTACATAGTATAAAACAAAGTCGCTTTCTCTGTCCCTATATCCCTATGTATGGTTAAATCTTTAAAACTACGCAACGG
>JAAOEG020000030.1:3219988-3230346 GCA_011763625.2 Papilio bianor | reverse complement strand
GTAATTAATACTAAGCACGTTTAATAAACTTGCAATTACTAAGGAAACGGTAACATAAGATTAAAATATGTCTTTATTAAGTAAAATGATTTGTATATTTTGGTAAATAGATTACTTTCTTAAATTATAAAAGGAAGAATCTTTTACTTGATTTATCAAGCTACATTTGAAGAATACACCTTCTTTAGTGATCAGCGGCCACCTGAATTTGCCAAAATAGCAAAGCGACTGCTGCCCCCTGTTCTCATCCCTTCCATATCAGCCTTGCTGATAAAGATTGCCCTTCCCTTAAAGAGTACAAATCAGGCCTTAGGTACGTCACGGTCACGGTCACCATACGGAAACTGAAATGACTTCCACTTCACGCTTGTCTTATGTGTGGTTGTAGTATTGCGATAAGCGTGCCGGCACATTCGGGCAACAGAGGTTAGTGCAGCTGACATCAACCTGTTTAAAAATATGTATACACCTTACGGGTGGGCACATAAAAAGCAATCTTTAACTTATTACTGTCATAAAGGTAATTATATAAATATTTTTAATAGAAGAAAAAATGTTAGTAACGTATTAATTAAATAAAAAAAGCCTTTCATGCAATTTAAAGAAGTTTACAAAATTTAATAACACATGTCTGATTATTATTATTGCCAGTAGAAAAATTTAATTAGAAATATCAAAATATAGTCAACTCGGTCTTATAATGTTAAAACAATTTTTAATAATCAACAAAAACTAACTTGAATATAATTAATATCGATAATTTATAAATAATAAAAAAATAGTATTTAGGACACATTTGATTATTTAACGTGTAAATTAACTTAAATTGTAACTTAAACTAAACTTAAATTAAATTAATTTAATTAACTGGCAAAATTATTAATAAAAATGAATCTTAGTATGTAAATGATTTTTGTGACGTTATACTTCTGTTGTTACCACCTTGACAAGCTCATGTATTTTGAAAATTAAATAATTAGAAATAGACGTATTTAAAAAGGTAATTCTTAATCAAAATTTACCCTACAATAATTATAGTCATTACTTAAAGTTTTTTACAGCAGTGTAATAAATGGTTTTGTACATTTATTAAAACTTTTGTTTGAGTTTTTCTTTAGCAAAGTCGAAACAAGAAACTTAATGTAAAAACATAAAAATGTCTTAAGAAAGGTTTTTGTAGTTGCTTTTTATTTGAGTATCTGTTAACATTACTACGTAATGCAGAAGGAAAAGGGATTTACAATGTAACCATAATATGCAATTATTAATTAATCTAAACACATATGTAAAGTCTAGAGGACCACGTCCAGGTTTTTTCTATTCTTGGTTTGGCCATACTTTGTTCAATACATTAAAAAGAATTGGATATTCAATCCACTGTGTTAGTAGTCAGATTTTTTTTTCTAGAGCATCGTCACTATACGTCCACAATGAGCATACCCTAAATTCAGCTTGACTAGGCCTTAGTCAACCACGCTGGCTGAGTGCAGGTTAATTGAATTCACACACATCTTGGAATTTCATCGCAAATAAGTGCAGGTTGCTTAACGTTTTCCTTCGCCGTACGAACGTGGGGTAAATGTAATATATAAAATTCTTGTTTCGCGGTGTTTGTCGTTAAACTTCTCCGAAACGGCTTGACAGATTCTCATGAAATTTTGTTTGCATATTGGATAGGTCTGAGAATCGGATAACATCTATTTTTCATTCTCCCTAAATGTTAAGGGTAGTCCACTCCTAACATTTTTTAAAACAATCCTTATACCCATAAAATGTAGATAGTTTTAATTTTTCTACACTAGAAGTTCCCTAGAAATATTTTATATGGTAAAACAGCGTTTGCCGGGTCAGCTAGTGTTCACATAAAAATCGAAAAACACATTGGTAAATGGGGAAATTCGAATCAGGAGCCTCGGAGCCACCGACGCTCTATCATTGTGTATCGTTATTCAATCACCTTGACATTGACCCACTTTGATGTTGATATCGGCTTATAGCATTCGCAGATATGTGTAATAAAAAGGATAATGTTAAACAAGGAAATAAAATCAATAAATATCGTAAAAACACGAATGTTTTCTGGCATTGAATTCATGAAATGCTATTGGGCCAGTAAAATAAATAACTTTTTATATCATAAGAGCAATCGAGCTGGCGGACACTTGAATTCGACGAATGGCGAAGCGACCGCTGCCTAAAAACATCTATAATTACAAATACATATGTTGCCTACCTTAAATCAACGGAGGATAAGATGCGCAGAAAGAGTATATTTCACCTTCATATGCATCTCCTCCTTCGTCTATTCAATTTCCCCTTCCCATGCTTTCCTTATAAGAAAAGGTGGGAAGGGGAGGAACACTAAAATTAGGTTTTTCGCATGCTCATTAATTAAACGAAATATGAAATTGCTTCCGTTTCGTGCCTGTCTTCTGTGAGGTCATTGCACCTAGCGAGCCGACCAATTCGCGCAACAAATGTCGTTATTATTGGCGTCTACCACTGTAAGCTGTCGCTATTTCTTTGCTATTTTAAATTTGACTTTTCTGTAGTAATGGAAGTAAGAAAGATTTAACAATTAAAAGATTGCACGATCTATAAGAATGCTTTCATGTGTTTAACATTTAACTTTTATGTATAAAGGAAGATGCCGCCACAAGGGCAACCGAACGGAGAATCGTGGGCTCTGTTTGAAGCAGACTCGAAGGTTGCGGAACCGGCGATAGTTCCACCGTCAGCTGAAAAGAGAAAATGGGAGATAGTATGGAGGAACGTCATACTCTTTGCCCTGTTACATTTGACCGGAATATACGGAGGATATCTCTTCTTCTTCAAAGCGATGTGGTCAACAAGTCTGTTCGGTAAGAATACTGCATAATTCATTATTTATAAACTTGAATTACGAAAACAAAACTTGTTTTTCATTAAATGTTTAACAATAACAACTTGTTATTGACAATTAAACAAGAATATCGAATATAAACAAAAAATATTTTATTTTGTTCTAAATAAAATGTCATCGCAAGTTGACATAAGATTTGGATAATGTATTTTCGTGCAGGTACTGATAATAATATTTTAAACGTGTATTCAAAAACGTAACGTAACTTCTGTTATAAGTAAATTTCTTAGAGAGATTATATTAAAGAAAAAGATTACATCAATTTAACTATGCGAATGAATTAGAACTTAAGACTTCATTCCATAATGTTTGGTTACTATTTGAATGGTATAATCTCACTGGTTGGTACGAAAATATAGTAATAAATCTATGAATTATTTTTTAGCGTTTGTTCTTTACCTGTGCTCCGGGCTTGGTATTACGGCGGGTGCGCATCGGTTGTGGGCACACAAGTCGTACAAGGCCAAACTACCTCTACGAATCATGCTTTCACTCTTCAATACGATAGCTTTCCAGGTAAGAAAATAAGAATTCAATTTTAAGATGGTAGCAGTTTAATCGAAGGACAGGTGATACAAACATATGTTCGATAAATTTGGGGATTAGAATTACGTTGCTCCATTTGGAAAAATGAAATGGACGTAATTAAAAAAAATTATTTGCAACTTTTTTATATTAAACGGTGACCAACAAGCAAGTGATCACCTGAATTCGCCAAATAACGAAAGCTGCCCATATACATCCGCAATGACCAATTCGTTGCCTACCTTTAATAAGCCGAGGAATCCGAGTGTCCCGCATAGAAAGAGCATATGCTCTTCTTCATCTTCACTTTCCCATGCATCCTTAATTTCAATTATCCTTCGCCAATTCCATTCCCATACTTTTCCTTCCCATACTTTCCTTATATAATAAGAGTAGGAACTAAATTAAGGCCTCAGCCACGTACTCATCAGACGAAACACGGTTTATTGTCGAACGGTTGATATTTTCTAGAATAACAAATTGTAATCAACACAATAACATAACAATTTGCCATATATTTTGTAAACTTTTATCACATTAATGCAGCGTGACTGATTGCTCGAGATCACGATTGTCTTTCAATGAACACGTGGTAAACATGCGCTATCCATCCCACCTTTGACACACAATTATCACTATGCTTAACCCTGCCCTCGTGATAATATCAGTCATTGTAATTATTTAACTTTCATCTTGAGCATCGTAAAATTCCGTATAACTATTATTATTATCAGAAACTTTCCGCGTCCTTCAAACGACATAAAGGTCAGCTTATCTTATCTCTGAATAACTTCTAGCATGATCTGTAATGGTTTATATATATTTGAATCATCTCAATTTATTATGTTCACTACTTGCTTTTATTTATTACTAGCGGCCTGCTCCGGCTTCGCACAGGTATAAATCTGATAAATCTCGTAGGGTTCAGCTTACGTTTGTTACAATGTAAGCGGAAAAAATTTAATTATTTATTACATCACATTAGAAACCTCAAAAATACCAGTATTTCTCCCATATGTAATGGATGTTACTGTACATATAAACCTTTCTCTTCAATAACTCTATCTGTTAAAAAAAACGCATGAAAAGTCTGTTTTACAGATTCAAGCAGTCAAGGGGACATACAGACAGGGAAAGCGACTTTGTTTTATATTATGTAGTGATTTGTTATTATTTTGTTATCACACTCGCAGCTATTCAGCTGATGCGTATGTCGAAAAGTTTGAAGTTATCTTGTATCTAATCTATTTTTAAAAGAGTTTATTGATGGAGCCATCAAACATTCTCGGGGGGCCTATTGCATGCGGAAAACACTCTGTTTGCCAAGAAATACTTCACAGGTTTTCTTTTGGCTGTTGTTTCCCAAAGTCTCAAAGGATGACCACGTGCATGATGTCATAAGGTTAGGTCATGCGATATATCAACTTAGAATTTACACATGTTGAAGATGACTGTCTTGAAACCAACTTTATATTTACGAGTATCTACTTCCATCATCGTCATCTCCCTGGCCTTATTCCACTCACGTGGGATCGGCGCACATGGTCTTATAAACCTTCATATTTTTGCTTAATATTTACGGCCGGCCTTTTGCCATACTGAGGAGATGGTAACTGCCTCGGAATCAAACCCAGGTTGCAATAATGAAAATCTTGCATAATACCACTACACCAGTAGTGCAGTAAAGTTACTTTATAGGATTCAAGAAGAAACTACAGCAATTTTATTTATTATCTCATTTAAACAATGATTTCTGGTTCTTCATGAAGCGAGCATGCCTCTTTATGCCAGCGACGCATTAACACTTCCTTTGGTGCTGCGGCTGACTATAAGCATTAGTGATCAATAAAGATAAACCGTCCTAATACTTGTTTGTTCCCTACAAAAACATTTTAATATGTGGTAAATACTTTGTTAAAGGATTCCGTGCTGGACTGGGCCCGTGATCATAGAATGCATCACAAGTATTCGGAGACCGACGCCGACCCTCACAACGCGACCCGCGGTTTCTTCTTTTCCCACGTCGGCTGGCTGCTCGTGAAAAAACATCCACAGATCAAGGCTAAAGGCAAGTCTCTGGACATGAACGATTTGTGGGCTGATCCCGTGCTGCGTTTCCAAAAGAAGTGAGTATATATATTTTAATTCATTGAATTACATGTTAACTGTGTTGACCGGTCACTGGAACAAACCAGTGACCGGTCAACACGGTTAAAGTCCTTGAAATTGTAGATGAAATTATCGCGGTATGATAACAACGAATGTTTTTTCTACTTATAATTCCATACGTATTATTTCTTTACAAACATAACAAGGACATAACAAGATAAAGATAATGTACACTGGAACAAACCAGTGACCGGTCAACACGGTTAAAGTCCTTGAAATTGTAGATGAAATTATCGCGGTATGATAACAACGAATGTTTTTTCTACTTATAATTCCATACGTATTATTTCATCTAAATAAATCTCACCAATGCCCAAACTTACTAGTTTACTATCTTATTATTGATTATATCCACTTAATCAATAATTCATCATTAGCTCACTAAACGTCCCCACTGGGGGGCTACCTATCCTAAGTTAGGGATTACTAGGCCATAGTCAACCACTTGGCCAATCCTAATTGGACTGACTTTAAACATATCTTTGAATTTATTCTCCGGTATGTGTAGGTTGCACGATATTTTCCTTCACCGTAATAACATTGGATAAATGTTCATATGAAATTCGAAAATCAAAAAACATATTGTTACATGGCGGGATGTGACCCCAGGACCTGCAGATTACAAATAAAGCGTTTCAGCTCTAATACACAATCA
The DNA here is from genome assembly GCA_011763625.2 of Papilio bianor. NCBI lineage: Eukaryota > Metazoa > Arthropoda > Insecta > Lepidoptera > Papilionidae > Papilio > Papilio bianor. The sequence continues at coordinate 3,224,095 of JAAOEG020000030.1, read as the reverse complement.
ATAATTGCAGTTAAAATTTTTATTTTAAAAATTATTGTAAATAATAAAAAATAACTTGAGTACGGTATGGTTTATTTAATAAAACATATAAGGTAAGGTGTAAGTAGTCAACTAAGTTTATTTGCATCAGTAATTACTGTTTACAATAAATCTATCTAGTTACATAGATTGTTATGTCATTTATTAAGCAAACAGTTGCATATAATTAGTAATGCAATTTGTGAACATAATAGAAACATTATACCTATATCTTTCAATATGGCAGCTTTATTACATTATTATTGACTTTAATTGAAAATGTACCTTTTTAATTATGGAGCATTCATAACTAACATTAAATCAAAATCGCCAAACTCTTGTCTCAAACTAATAATATTCTTGTAAAAAGACCAATTGCTGGTCACCAACAGATATTAGCCGAAAGAGTTTTTTTATATTAAAAGGCGGCAAACGAGCAATCTACCACCTGAAATCGCTGAAATAGCGAAGTGACTGCTGCTCTTAGACATCTGCAATTGCAGATTGCATCCGCCTATCTTTAATCGACGGAGGAGGAGGCCCACAAAAAGATAATATTTCCTTTTCCTACGTATCCTCACTGTCAAATCCACTTCCCATCCTTTCCTTATAAGAAAAGGGTAGGAAGGGAGGAGGGGCAGAGGGCTAATACTAGGCCGCTCGCATACACACTCATCATACGACATGCGGAATTGCTTCCACTTCACGCCTGTCTTCTATGTGGTCATGGTATTGCGGTGGGTGAGCCGGCCTTTTTGTGCCACAGATGTTGTTATTGCCGGAATCTACCACTGTGAAGCTTCATTTGCAAACAAATTCTTAAGTAGTATTTAGTGAAACATGTTTAAATAATATTTTAATAGAGTCAGTCCATATCTTAATATCTTACCCAACCACCTACTTTGTTAAGAACCATTTTTTAATTGTTTTCAAAATAACTATTAAACAGAGATTTTTTTTTCAGGTATTACTTGCTGCTAATGCCTTTATGTTGCTTCATTCTGCCGACTTATATCCCTACGCTGTGGGGTGAAACTTTGTGGAATGCGTTCTACGTCTGCGCAATATTCCGATACGTCTACGTCCTGAACGTCACCTGGTTCGTTAACTCCGTAGCTCACTTGTGGGGTTCCAAGCCGTACGACAGGCACATCAATCCAGTTGAAACTAAACCCGTTTCCTTAGTCGTGCTCGGCGAAGGATTCCACAATTACCATCACACTTTCCCTTGGGATTACAAAACTGCTGAGCTGGGAGATTACTCTCTGAATTTTACCAAAATGTTCATAGACAGTATGGCCAAGATCGGTTGGGCTTACGACTTGAAAACTGTATCAACTGAGGTTATCGAGAAGAGAGTAAAGAGAACAGGAGACGGAAGCCACAACGTATGGGGTTGGGATGACAAAGATGTTAACTCAGAAGAGAAAGAAGTTGCTCAAATCATAAATCCAAAAGAAGAATGAAAAGATAATGTTCCCAATTAAGTTAAATGCAAAGCTGTATAAGTCACAATAGAATTATATTACTTATATCGATTGTGACGGATTTGTGATAATTTTAATAAGTCTGCTGTATCATGTAATATTTGTTTTTTTTTTAAGTCCGATTAAAAACATGACGATTTCTATATCTTCGCGATGCACCACAGATGACGAACATAAATATGTCTTACACAATTTTTATTCTTGTATTGTGTCATACAGGAAATGTAAAATGTTGTATTGTATTTATTATAAGTCGGGATGAAGTACTAAAAGTAGTGCCATTATTTTGATATTGGCTTCAGTGGCTAAGGTTGCAATGGATTTGTAATTGCTTTGCTCAAAACAAATGTGTAACGAAGTCAAATAGGTATTAGATGAACTATTATTTATTATCCTGAATAACCAAATATTAAATAAACTATTGTATCAAATTAAACTAAGATAGTTAATGGTAAATTGTGTCGTAATAGTGTTTTAAAATATTTATTGTTTATACATAAATTTTGTCAAATAAATGGTGTTTTATATTATGGTCTTTTAATCTCTTAAATCAAAAATCCCCCAATGGACATTCTGATGAAACTAACTAAATAATTTCACAAATTTGTACGTGTAGTAAAAACAATTAAGACACAAACAGCTACAGTCTACTGATTTTTTTATAAGTTACATTATTTATTCATCCATCATATTTTGTGGATTCCGAAGATACTTTATATATCTAAGTATATAATAGCGATAAAATTATGTCAAAAGTATGACTGCATTAAAGGATTAAGTATGAAGTAATTAATCTGTTATCTGATTTTAATATCTACATTTGACCTGGTTTTTCTAATCAGATACTTAAACATATTTTTCTTTTTTCCGCCCTAAAATAAAATTCACTACGATAAAGTTCCATCTCTGTATAGTATAATTTCAATTAGAGTACTTTTGTGAATCGCGCATATATGTAAATGCCATCAATTTGAACGTTTGTTTTGCCTCACCCTTCGATACATTTATGGTGTTCCTAAAATCTACTCAGTTTTTTCTCTCGAACATGCGAAGAACAAATTAAAAAATTGTCATTTTGACGTAGGCTACTAACACACCGCTATTGATCTTACACTTTCTTCGGTTATCTTAATGGTCTATATCTATTATATTGTGTTTCCCCTTCTCAGTATGTAATTAATCAAGTGAACGTTAGTTCGATCAGGGTGTCCGTCCGTTCTTTTTCAGCGTCTTATTTTATGACAGACACAATTAGCCATCGTCATCTCCGTCTACCTTTTTAATACAATCTTGACCAAATAAAAATTTATAGTCTTTATTTTCTCAGATAAATAATTTAATGAGCAAAACATCTTACAATTAATATTTAAATTAATGGTGTATTTATATCTTTGTGTTTTACTAACAACTTATAATTTGAGAAACAATTTTCTTTAAAACCTTGTTCTTAAAGATTAAAAATTATTTAATTAACACTATTTTTTTTTAATAAACACAAATGTACAAACTTTAATGAAAGTAGATCCTTTATATGGTAGATAACTACAACTGTTCGTTAACAGACTACCCATATAACGCTTCATAAAAATGACTCTATAAAGTACACACTTTGGTATCAAAACTTTTTGGAACATCCTGTATTTTGTTGGTACGGGGAACATCCATACCACTTTAGTCTTCCCTCAACGTCACTCAGTGTAACAAGTGATACGTCAATTGGATCAAACGTTAATACAGTTTGAATATATCTCTGGAAATGGTGGTTCTAAATAATACAAGCAATGACGATAAGTTTTTCTTATATCCGAATACGAAAACTATCGGCAATTCCGATGTTACGGACGATTTTAAATTAAGCATCATATATAACCCACTCAGGGTTGTTAACAGTGTTATTGATTGTCAGTTTGGCAGGAAACATAAGTACGTGTGCGGTTATCGTCCGCGATCGCTCGATGAGAACCCCTACCAATTATTATTTGTTCAATCTTGCTGTAGTGGATCTAGTGCATTATGTATTCCTGTCGACATTTATGTACTATGGAAGCCTAATTATTTTCCGATCGGCGAAATTGGCTGCCGGATTCATTTCATTATTTGGGATTTCACCATAGAAAGATATATTGTCATTACGAAGCCGTTTCTCAGACAGTCACTGCTTTTGACGTCGCAAGTTATAAAAATTGTCAGCTTCAATCGGTTGTTATCTTGTTGATTTTGTATGCTGCGATTTTTCCATGTGTTTCTGTTCAAACATGACAAAGGTATATACTGTCTCTATCAAGTTACAGATACAGCGTTGATTATTATGAGTATTGATCTTTTTATATTTTTTGCTTTTCCAATGACAGTTATTTTGGTTATTTATATTTTGATCGCTATAAAGTTGAAAAAAACGAACACACTAATTAACAGTCCTAGAAGTGTCCAAAGGAACAGGAATAAAGCTGTTGCGATGATGGGTTAGTTACTTGTTAGTAGTTCATACGTTATAACATTATAAGCATATTTTTAAAGCATATAAATATACAAATACAAATACAAATACAAATATACTTTATTGTGCACAATAATGGAATTACAAGAAGAAAGTACATCAGGA
>JAAOEG020000030.1:2985017-2996219 GCA_011763625.2 Papilio bianor | reverse complement strand
TTTTGAACTGAAGGCAAGACAGACAGACAGACAGACAGACAGAGTTACTTTCGCATTTATAATATTAGTAAGGATAACATTGACTATGTGATAAATCTAAAAAGCTTATGATCTTCATCTTGTTTTTGAGCGTAAGATTTGGTAACGGCATGCAATACAAGGTGTGCCCACTGGTATTTTAATTAACGTTCTTTTTCTTAAAAGGAAATTAATGTGAGGACTAATTTAAAAAACGCTTTAGGTCACAGTAATACGGGTCAAATCAAAGTTATTTAACGATCAATACGCCTGAACTGTATTTTGCCATTAGCTTAGATACTCTTTGATTTAATTTGACTAACTTTCAACTGAAGTTCACAGAAGTCAAAATCAATCCATACAAAAATATTATTTTGATTCATCGGTAAATAGGAATTTACGTGGTTGATAGGATTGGGCTTACTATACAATTTGTTTTGGGGAACAACTTCAAAAAACTTACAACTTTAGAAGCAAGATAAAATTAAAATTTAATCGCACAAAGTTTTCTTTGCGATTTTTATCAACTGAAGTGTGTAATATGCATAGTAATATTTATTGCTTGTTCCATTTAGTTTTGTAGAAAAAAATAGATTGAAATATTAAATTTAACGCAATTTAATCAAACATGGTGTGCGACGGTCCCGATCCGCCCGAAAATTCTCCAAATAACTTGACTCCGCCTCCCAGACATGAGCTTATAAATGGTAATAATGAAGAGAGTGATGAGGAACAGAGTGAATACTTCGGTTATGAGCCACTACCACAAGGTCCTGATGGTGTCATTATGGATTTTAGCGATAGAGACGAAGATACAGAGGTAATTATTAGTATTTTATTTATACTTCCTATAAACTTTAAAGAATTAAATAAGGTTTGATGATCGTGTCCCTGGCCTTATTTTGCTCATGTGGGTATAAGCTTTTATGAACCTTAATATTTTATGCATGTAAGAAAAAGTAAAGAGACCTAGAGAGACTTAATCTCCTTTCTTATTGTCTTTTAAGTACTAAAGAAACTGTCATACTTTATTTCAGTATGCTGAAGATCAGGAAGTACCTACACAAGATGTGCCTGCAATAGAGCCCATAGAAAATGCACTTGTTAGAGAAGTTTGGAGCACTCCTAGATCTACAGATTCTATACAAATGGACAATGAAAGAGCACAAGAGGTTGGTATTTAGGTGTTTAGTTCTTACCTTATAACAGTTTAATCCAAAGGGTATTGCCTAAATGTTCTTGTTTAGATGTCTTTTGTTGTTTTTTATTATACTGATAGGCAAGTGGCCATCTAAATTCTTTAATCAAAATAGAGAAGCAATAGCCCATAAATGTGTACATTTGTAGATGTGTTGCTTGCATTAATTGATAGTGGTGAGAACACATAGAAAGAGAATATATCTCCTTCCTAAGTGTCTCCTCCTCCATCAAATCCATTTACCCTTTGCATCATTTTTACACAGGAAAAGGATGGAACGGGAAACAGTTCAACATGAAATTACTTTCACTTCACCTCAATCTTCTGTAAGATTGTAGTATTGCACTTATTAAGCTGGCCTATTTGTACAACAGATCTTACTGGCATCTGTTCAATTATTGCTAGAGTTTACATAATAAGCTTGTACACCAATCTTTTGTTTTTTTTCTAGGTAATGTCGGCTATGGCAAATTTTGCATTACCTGAAGCATCAATACCTGAATGGGCACAGAGTATATCAGAAGAACAATGGAAACAAACACTTAATGACAGATTAGAGAGATTAAGGAATAATAGTTAAATTGTTACATTTATTTTTATATACAACTGTGAGTTTCTACTGTTGAAATACTTGTACAATTGCACTAGCTGTCGCCTGCTACACCATCCGCGGGTAATTGAAATAAAACTTAGTATCCTATATATTATTTCAGACTTTATTCTATATCCATGCAAAATATCAGTAAGATATGTTGAAAGGTTGGGAATTATTGAGTAAATAACAAAAAATTATGTATCCCTCGGGAACCGTAACCATTTCCGGGATCAACAGTAGCCTATGTTATCTTACAGACTATCCTCTGCGTATATGTCAAATTTTGACATCTGTTCAGCTGTTTAGGCTACAAACTCTAACAAACATCTATCCATGCATCTAAACTTTCCCATTTACAATATTATTTGGATTGTTATGTATCTTTTAGTTAAAATAATATGTTTTTACAGATTCTAGGTTCATAATTTTTGATATATTCTTACCTAGAACATTGTTTTTTCGTTATGCCTTTGTTTTATAATAATCAGGTCTACATCACTCAATAACATTATAAATAAAACCTTTTTAAAATAAACAACAAAAGTATTGCCAGCCCTCTTTTTCTCTTTTAACAGAGACAACAATATGTTTTAATACAAGTGTTTAATCAGTGGAATTTAACATTAAAATATGATAACATTAAAAAAAATTGCTTATTATAGTTGTAGAGTGTAAGTTATCTTTAAGTATTGTTTAAATGGTTTCAACTAAAAGTGTAATTAAGAGCAAAGGTCTTTTAATAGCAGTAAACAATAATTTTCAATCACTCAAACTTTGGTAATGGTTATGATTTGAGACCACAAAAAGCTCTGTAGTGTGTATATTTTTAAATATGCTTGTATCATCACCCTTGCAAATTGTACATTATGCTTAAAAAGATGTTTTAAAGTTAAAAGGTAAATAATGTCAAGGTATTATTGAAGTTTAATTTTTACTTCAGAATATCTCTACCAAAGTATTCTGTTATTTCAAAAAGAATTTGAGGAATGACATTAAATGAGGGCTACAGTAGGGGAAGACACACACACAGATAGTATGTATGGATTGTGTGATGCATAAGAAAGCTGACTTCAGATATGACAGCTGATAGAGATGTGTGGAAAAGTAGTTCTTATTGTGGCAACCCTCCGTAAGGACAAGGGCAGGTTGATGATGATGATGATGACAATTTTTGTCATTTACAGGAATTTTAGCAGAAACCCACAATTATCTTAATGGTAAAACATAAAGTTTGCGTGCCTGACTCATTACCTAATTCCACATAAAATGTCATGTGTGTTTGTACGTTCCAAAACTGTTTGTTTAATTTTCCTGTTAACATATGTATGTATTAGAACTTCTAATAAAAAAATTTACAGTACAATGGCATTTACATAACCATAATTTATCGATTTGCTTTATAGAAACGGAACTACCATATTGACATTATTTTACCGTGAAACCGTGAGCTTTCACGGCCGAAACATTAATACTGTTTTTCAGTGAGAATGTGTGGAACTATGTTTTTGGAAACGTTATTTGTCAGTGGAATTCCATCCTAAATAATAAAAGCTGTACGATCTAGTTCCGTATTATATTTTTTTCCTGAAGAGTTTCTACGAAAAGACCAGCCAGATATTTTTTTTGTGACTGAATCGTCAGTGTTTGTCTCAAGGAGGCATTTACAGTTCGCAGATGGCGCTTATCCTAAACCTAAACCTCCATTTTAAGAGTAACTAAGCTCGAGGGCTATTACCGGATTGGGGCCAGCCAGACCAGTACAGTGTCTGTTATAGGGATTTAATAATGTGAGTTGCCAGTAATAAAATTACTAACGTGAAAAATAATTTTATTAACACATAACAAAGTAAATTAAGCAGTGGGATCGAATACAAGTGCACTGAAGGTGATGAGTTTTGTCTTTTCGTTCCTGATGAACATGAAGAATGGTGAATCCGCGTAAAACTGTTCCGACGACCTCGCAAGAATACTGCCCGTTGCTGCAACCGCTTCCGTGCCGTATTCTGCAATAAGTTTAAACCAAATAATAGAAGCTTCTACAAAATTTACCGCGGCTTGTGGCTCAATGGTTACCTGCGAAAACATGTCTTCGCAACTGTGCCTACTACGGGAGTTAGTAACAACTGTTACGTCGATAGCTTGAATTGTGTTCGTTTTTTATATTTTAGGGTGGCAAACGAGCAAGCAGCCACCTAAAATCGCTGAAATAGCGAAGTGACTGCCGCCCATAGACATCCTCAATTGCAGATGCGTTGCCTACCTTTAATCGACGGAGAAGGAACTGAAAAATAATATTTTCTCTTCCCATGCGTCCTCTTCTCCGTGAAGTCCACTTCCTTTTGCCATCCATTCTTTATAAGAAAGGTTTGGGAAGGGGAAGCGGAGTAGTATTAGGACTCCGGAACGCAACTCATGACACGAAACGCGGAATTGCTTCCACTTCATGCCTGCCTTCTGTGTGGTCGTGGTATTGCACCGGGCGAGCCGACCCATTCGAGCGAAGATGTTAAAGCAGGCTCTACTACTGTTAAATCTATTGTATTTCAATGTAGATCGTCGGTGGCTCAGTGATTAACCAATACCAATATGTTTTTCAAATTTCATATGTACACTTATTTCACGTTCTTATTGGAAAGAAAAAAATCGTGATGCAACGTGCACACAACATATCTGGGAAGAAATTCAAAGATATGTGTGAAATGAATTAACCCGCACTGGGCCAGCGTGGTGTTGACTATGGTCTAGGACACTTAGGGTAGGCTCCTCCCATTGGGGACTTGTAAGACGCTGGTAATGATGATTTCAGATGATGTTATACAAATTATGTAGATAAAGTTAAGATCACATTCTCGCTAATTTAGGCTTTCTGCGCAGCGTCTCTTTCGAAATTGCGAACCGCCATAAACTTTTAATGGTATACGAAAGTTAACTTCGAAAATGTTATGAGGGTTGTAAGACCTTGACTTTATTACTCAACACATAAATTAGATAATTTTGGTACAAAATGTAATACGGTATGCGGGTTAACAAATATTTTCCGAAGTACAAGCAATTGAGTAATCTATTATTACTGAAACTATTCTCGAGTTCCTGGTCACCATTAAATTTTATAAATTCCTAATTCTGCCCGCAACTCCGTTCGCGCGGAATTAAAAAATACTTAGTAAGTTGGCTATGTGTTTTTCCAGACTATGTTTTAAATTAGTGCCAAATTCCATCGAGAACCGTTGAACCGTTCTGGAGATACCATCAAATAAACATCCATTTAAACATTACACTAATATCGTTATATTTTGGATAATTAACACAAATATCTTTATAAATGATAGCCTATGTGTTATTCTAATTTATCAGCTATATTATTGTAAACTTTGATCAAAATCCGTTAAGTTATTTTGGCGTGAAAGTGTAACAAACATACATGCATACATTCTTACAATCTTCCCCTTTTATAATATTATAGGATTTTGTGTAAAATGAAGACTTGAAACTACTCAAACACGAAGATACAGGACAAACATTGTATCAATGTAGACGATCGTAACGCATACAAATGTCTCATTTCCAGTGCGCAAGCGTAATATAAAGCGACTTTAATAGGTTATATTTTATATTTTTTATACATAATTGTACCTGAAATGTGTATTTTGGTATAATGCTAAGTAAAAACTAAGGTGATAAATTACTTTATGTAAGTATTTGTGTAGATCTAAAAAGTTATTGCTTTACTATTATTTTTGTTTGACTCTGTATGACTCCTAATCGCGAATTGAATATAGATTGTAGGGTAAAGGCCATGAATATAAACTTATAATAGATTGACAGACGATCAGGTTAAGGTTGCGTGATTATGGGCCTAAGGATTGAGGAATAGGTTACCTTTAATAAAACTAGCGAAGAATATAAGAAAACAAAATTACGAATTACATTTATACATCTGTTAGTTAAGGGCGATCTAGAGGGAGCGGATGATCACGTGGACTAGTATAAAAAGTTCTTTTTTATTCCAAAGTGTATGTAGGTTTTTAATGGTCGTTAAATTTTGTAATGAAAAATTGACATCTATAGATAATGTAGGCATTTCAATGTAGTTTGCATTGAATGCACCTATTTCAATGATGTTTATACATATACTAGCGGCCCGCTCCGGCTTCGCACGGATATAAATCTGATAAATCTCGTAGGGTTCAGCCTGCGTTTGTAGCAAGTTAAGCGGAAAAAATGTAGTTATTTACAACATCACATTAGAAACCTCAAAAATTATAGTATTTCTCCACTATTTAATGGATGTTATAAAACGTATAAACCTTCCTCTTCAATCACTCTATTAAAAAAAACCGTATAAAAATCCGTTGCGTAGTTTTAAAGATTTAAGTATACATAGGGATATAGGGACAGAGAAAGTAACTTTGTTTTGTACTATGTAGTGATTTACATATTTCGCTATTTTAGAAGATGGTGACCTTTGGTACCGCCCCATTGCTCTAAGTAACAAATAGTATTCATATCTCTATTATAATAAAGTCGAAAAGTTTGCTCCCTAGTCTTTTTATAGCTACTGACGTAATATTGCAATTATTGCATTAATTAACCGCTCTATTAACATTCTTATTACGTTTAATGATTTAATAGTAACACAGTTGATAAGAAAAAGGATATTGTTACATTGATTTGCTATATATTTTACTTCATCAAAGTTTACGTCACATTTTTTAAACTACCCACCTTTCATAACATAAAAGTCTTTATATATCATCAACATCATCAGTTCACTGTACGTCCCCACTAGGCTCGGAGCCTACCCTAAGTTAGGGATGACTAGGCCTTAGTCAACCATGCTGGCCCATATGGGTTGACTTCATAAATATCTTTGAATTTTTTTTTATATGTGCAGCATCACGATGTTTTCGTAGACACGAAGAACGGATAAATGTCATATGAAAAATGAGAATCGAAAATCGAAAAATATTTGTACGTACCGTTAATTTTAATTTTAACTTGGTGCATGACTGAATCTACGTAAACTCCAGGATTCATAAGATTACTGACTATATTTTTCACTCTTCTTTCTTCTACGTCACCATCATTGATCCTTGTTAATATTTCATCGACGGTTCTATTTGCTATCGTATTTGTGTCTATCATTAAAGCGAAATTAGCTTCGCGTGGATCGAAAATTGATTTAACTCCTAGTTCTTTTAGATGTGATTCTAAGTTCACGTCGCTTTTGATCTCCATTTTGGGGAATCTAACAACCGTGTCTAGTGGAATCATCTGGTTAATTAAGCTATCGATCTTGGAGTAATCCAAACGTTCCATAAGCTCTGTCAGTGACAATTCCTTAGGCATTCGTGGTTTTAACGCGTACATTGTCGTGGTACTATCATTGTATGGAAACGCAATCATATGGAGACCTGGAAAAAATTATATTTACAATATCTTATAGAATAACATATACTAAACAAAAAGATATAAATACCAACCATCTTTAACAGAATGAATATAATTGAATTGGCCCAAATTTAACATGAGATCCGCAGTAATTGTGTCCTTTCCCCGCATAAATGACATCCTGCATAAATAAAGATATAGAAAATAATAGTCTGCTTTTATTTTAGACAAGCGTGATTCACCATTATCATCATCAGCTCACTATACGTCCCCACTGAGGGGCTCGGAGCCTACACTATGTTAAGGGTGACTAGGCCTTAGTCAACCACGCTGGCGCAGTGCTGGTTGACTTCACAAACATCCTGGAAATTCTTCTCCGATATGTTTTGGTTTCATTAATGTTTTCCTTCACCGTAACAACGTCGTAAAGATGTACATATAAAATTCTTAATTCGAAAAACACATTTATACATGTTGGATTCGAACTCAGGATCTGCAGATTACAAGACAAGTGTTTAACTCCTGGGCTACCGACGCTTTGATTGACGCGTGATTGACTAAGGTCTAATTAACCCTAATAAAGAGAAAAAAAGTAACGATGGATACCAGAGGATATGGCATTAAGCTGTTACTGACAGTAAAAGTGAATGCAGGTTACTCTATTTTACGATGCAGGTAAAACTGGTTGTAAAAAAAACGTACTTTCTTGTGTGCTCAGGTAAGAAAGGTCTCGCCCACTGCCCGCTGAAGTAAAGAGCACTTAATAACACCACTTTAGTACTCACAGGTAAAGATTCCTTTAAGAAATTATCAATTTGGCCCTTGGTTTGCGTGCTCACCCAACTAAAAAAAAACATAACATATTTATTAACAACTCTTAAAGTTGGATAATTAACATTTGCGGTTGCGGTTAACAGAGCAATATACGTTTTCATACATAAAAAATGAACAAATGTACCTTACACTGCATTGTTTTTTTTTCAATTTTCACACATTTTAATTGTATTTTAATTTAAGCCTCTCGTTAGTTGTGATTACTTAAGTAAAAAACATGGAATTGAATAATTGGATAATCTAATCTTTGAAATTTAAGGTCATCACATGTCTTTTTTTATATAATTTTGATGTACCCATACCGTAAACAATATTTAATTATTACAAATGATTTATGCTTGATAAAATAACTAGAGCAAGGACTATATAAATCTGCATCAAATCAAAACTATGTTTGTTTTTGTACAAAGCGTTCAATTTACAATACGTAAAATATATAAAAAACGTAAGATCTACATTTCATTACAGTGTTTTTCGATCACTAAAATTGATTTCTATTCGATTCGATTTTTAATTGCATAACGAATTTCAAATCAATTGTTCATTGTTTATACATTTATTTATATACATTATTATGTGGCAGTTAAAATAATAATTTTAAAAACATTAACTGTTTATAAATAAAACCAAACTGTCCTCTTCCCCTTCCCACCCTTTTCTTCTAAGTAAAGGATGGGAAGGTGAAGTGGATTTCACAGAAGAAGGGATGCATAGGAAGAGGAAATGTTCTCGTTCAGTACGTCTCCTCCTCCGTCCATTAAAGGTAGGCAACGCATCTGCAATTGCGAATGTCTATGAGTAAAGGCCGCTTCGCTATTTCAGCGATTATAGCTGACCGCTTGCTCGTTTGCCACCTTGTAATATAAAAAAATACAGCATAGTTGATACTAACTCATTAATAATTTCCTTGACGTTCATACTGTCAGTGAAGTTGACAGTTAGGACTTCGCCCCCGTACACCCGGGCCAGGTACGCGCGGTAGGCGTCACGTAGTTGCGACCGGCTGTCCACAAACACTGCGTCAGCGAATTCGGTCTTACTCCATGTATCATCTGAGTTCACATGACGCAAAAGTTCGCCGAACAATTCGTGGTTTTGACGGTTCATTAAAATATCTACAAATAAATATATGCTTTTAGCAAGTCCAGGAAACGATGTTACCTATATCTGACTATTCATGTATAATAACAAAATAAAATTTTAAAAGTTCGACAATTTCGATAATCATAGTTCAATTTTTTTTATTTACTGAACAAATAAAAAAGCTTCGTCCTTTAACCCAATGAGAATCGAAATAAAAAAAAAGTTTTTTCAAGCATCGCACAATTAAAATGTCGTTGCGTTTAAAAGTTATTATAGGAAAATGGCACGGAAGTATAGGTGTATCATCCTTTGTTGTCTTTTACCTTCGGAAAATCCAAGTGCCCCGGCAAGTTCGTCATACGACCTCCCCACGCTGCCCAGAAGTGTCATTGCCAGAAGACCTGTTCGACGTAAATATGTTATAGAAATGGTTCAATTATATAAAATGAAACGTTAAGCTATTTCCGACATGTTATAAGAAATAAAATAAACTTGCAATTTATTTTTACTAAGGATTCAATATTACTTTTCAACTACATCGATCATATCAAAGTGAATACAGGACGTCACCTTCTATGAAGTCACTTATTGATTGTGAATAAGCTGTCGATCAGAGATGCCTGTCTATACTAAAAAAAACTATATTTCCAACAATAAATAATTTATTTTACTCCATTTAGAGTTGAGCAATATATTCGAAGAACGAAATTACACTCATTTACACAAATCCTAGTTCATCACAAAATTTAGTTCCTTATTTCACCAGGATTAACAATTGTGCCAAGAAGTGGCCAATTGTAAATTGGCGATATCATGGTAACGGAGATTTATGTTCATGAAATTACAATCAGTACGGTCTACAAACGTTGTAGATACATTTTAAAACTTACAAGATATGCTCGCCGGTGAGATGACTAAATTTTTTTCAGGATATTTTTTCATCATTTTCGATAACAATTTGAACCCGAATTCATTTAAAGAGTTGACTAGTGTATTACTTTCTTCATTATAGCTAAAAGAACTGAAACTAAAAGGTGAATTTTAAAAAATATATGTAAAAGCTGGGACTAACCAGCATCATCGACCTGCCCTTGTCCCTACGGAGGGTCGGCACAGTACATACTACTTTTCCACACATCTCTTTCAGCCGTCATATCAGAATTCACTACCTTCTTCTTACTTATCAATAAAACAATATCTTCTTTCACTCAATGCATCTATACTTTCTTCTTCTACCTTTGCAGCTATCCACATTCAATCTCATTACTTTCTTATTTTTGTGATCATCATGTCTCTGCATATGGCCATACCACGCTAACCTTTTGCTTCTCAATTTCTCTATCATTGGCGTTACTTTCAACTTTCTCAAATATACACATTCTTAACCTTATCTTTCCGTCACACGACACATCCATATAACATACGCATCTCAGCCACATGCAACATCCATACAACATACACATTACATTATATTAAAGTTGGTAGTAAATAACCAGTGGCATAAATGCTTTTTGAGATAGATTCAGTCAAGCTGAGCTTTAACTATTTATAAATAGATTAAGTAAATATAACTTCTATAATGAAATAATAATATTACAGCCATAAATATTAAATTATTGGTTACGTTATTTACCTGGGTAATTGAATATCCATTTGAGCAGAATTCAGTTGTATAAAAGCAACGAAACTCATATAGAAGAATATACGCATTTTGATGATTCCTGTAAAGAAATTAATTATTTAGTAAGAAGTAGGAAGATATCTCTGCCCCAAAATGATTGCAAATTTGATACGCAAGATATATATTGGATATGGATATGGATATTTAGGTTATTTTATAACGAATACTATTAAATATTGAAAATACCAATAAAAAAATCAACTATCTACAGACAAAATTATTATTAATATTATACGTTTATTATGGCGCTCACGTCAATACAGACCATGATAATTACAAAACTTAAATGTTCAATTCAGGAATTATTGTTATGCATATCTATTGATTCTATATGCTTCTGAAACCTGGACACTAAAAGCGAGGGTAAGATCGAGGATCGACGCGTTCGAAATGTGGTGCTGG
>JAAOEG020000030.1:2870768-2882212 GCA_011763625.2 Papilio bianor | reverse complement strand
ATATTGGTCTGTTCCCATACCAAGTGATCGCTTACATAACGACGGACTTAGAATGAACCCATAGGATCTATCATCGCTTAAGTAGACCACTTCACTTAATATATTATACTTAAAACTTTTCTTGTTAACATAACTCGTGAGTCATAACTTTAAGAACCATACCTTGGGTTAAATATGAATTCATTGTTACTAAGTAGGTCACACTTATTAAAATAATTTTACGTAATTAGCACCGCTTGTTATATTTAACTATTTACCATTTGGCTGCAACGTATTTAAGATTTCTGTATACTAAGGTATGCATATTAAATACGTGTAATTTTATTTGTTGTAGGAACCAACATTGAAAAGGTGTGGTTTAGCTATATTTTACTGTAGTTTCTTACTACAACGTTAACTTTGGGAAAACGACAAAGGCGTGTTACCGCTGGTTATGTATGCTATTAGAATAATAGCATTTCATCTAAGTTTAAAAAAAATAAAAAAATCATGGTAATCTAAGAAGCGTCGGTGGCTCAGGTCTCATTCGATTTGTAATCTGGTTCTGGATACGAATCCCTCCATGTACCAATGTATTTTCGAATTTCATATGTTCGTCGTCATCGTATAAATGTATGTTCACATTAATACGATGTTTTGAGAAAACATCGTGAAGCTCAAACCTGCGAAGAAATTCAGAAATATGGGTGAAGTCAAACAACCAGCATTGGGCCAGCGTGGTTGACTAAGGCCTAGTCACCCATAACTTAGGTTAGGCTCTGAGACCCTCAGTGGGGACGTACAAATAAAATTAATGAAATTCTAAATGTCCTTTTTATTGAATCATGTTATGATATTGTTTTAAGTGGTAGGTAGGTCCATTTAACTGGGAGTTCGATATCCATACGTCGTATGTAAAGATGGTAATTTGGAGCGACGGTTTAACAACACATGCGACAACAGATACAATTTAATAAAACCCGTACTGGATCTTAATTGACGGGTTGACAGAAGCGTTTGACCCAAAAACGTTATTATGTTGTGTGAACTGTTAATAACACTGTATGCTTTGGAATTTGTTGACATTATTGGGATCAATTTTATTAGCGCACCGAATGGCGTCAGATTTTACGACTTAAATTAGATGGTAACAATTATATTACCAAACGATTGTAAACCATAACATTTATTTATTTACCAACTTAATTTGGTACTTCTTATTTAACTTGGTTCTGTATCTTCACAAAATACTTTAAAATAACTTTATGACTTGCTAAACCAATTCGTTTCGTATATCATGTTTCAAAAATCCCTAGAAAAGTGGTAAAAAAACTCCTTGTTTCCACAGAATAAAATACGCGCCATCAGAGGGTCGTTTCGATCTGCTGGTATCCAACGTGACGTACGAGCGTGACAACGGGCGGTTCGAGTGTCGTGTGAAGGCAGGCGGGTCGGGACGCACGCTGCACGCGCAGGGACATGCGCTCACCGTGCTAACGCCGCCACAGCCGCCGCGCCTCACGCCAGGTCCTAGGGCCCTCGCGCACGAGGAGCAGGAACTCAGGTTGCAGTGCTCCAGCTCCGGCGGCTCGCCTGAGCCCTCTATCAAGTAAGTTATCAACATAATATACTGACGAACCCACTCAGTGCCTCTTTCCTGTCGAGTTTGCTTTCTATAATCTAGTTTGAAGCACCAACAATTTTAATGTCCTGTAAATTTGTTGAGGCTACAAAACTAATGGGAATGTATTTAATTTTGCTGGAGTATTTGAAAGTTGTCGATAAAAAATCTAAACAGGGCGCAAAAAACGTAATAATGTAGTTTCCCGTAGTTAAGCACAAGGCAAGAATAGACAGAAAAGGGCGCCAAAAGGTTACCTTTCAATATTGTCCAGATTTAGACAACTGATTTAAAAAAGGAAATAAAGGTCAAGAAGACAACGAATATTTTGCAATATTTAGTTCATTCACTTTTAGCACAGCTTTGTTAGTATTTATTAAATACAAAAATAATACGTACCTTATTAAAACACAAGTCGTCAAGGATTCATATTTACCTTAAGCACTACTCTGAAGTAAACAGCACGGAGCAAAAGTAACTTTTTCGTACTATACAATTCTGTGATTTAATAATTTTAAAGTATTTTCCTGTCACGTACTTATTAAGCTTTCAAAACACGCCATCAACTCGGTTTGAAAAAACCTTTTACATAGCAAAGCACTTCTCCAGGCCACTCGTTACTGTTAATGTGACCTCTCAGATAATATTAAATGTATCCAGTACTTTAAATCGACAATTTTCGAACTCCAACTTACGCTTTAATTGCGGTACTGACAGTTATATGTGGACATTAATACCGTTGCTCTTAAACTCCATTATCTTATAAAATATTTGGGTTCTCTATACATTAATATTTTTAATAAGATATCACAAAGGCAAGAATAAAAATAGCTTCAGGACACGAAATAATGTTATGCTCTGTAATTTAAAAACCATTATATTGTTTGAAGTAGCTAATTGGTAATTATAAATAATCTGCTTAGACAAAAACCTTTTTTTAAAGTTGTTGTTACTTTTTATTTGGTAATATGCCTTAATTTATATTGATATGATATTTAAACAAGCATAAATAACGTAGGAATACGTTCTAGTAATATAAAGTACAACTTGATACAACAATTATAAATGCGCAAGTAAGTCTATCTCGCTTTCGCTCCAAATCTAGTGAATAGATTTCAATGATGTATGTAGGTAATCTAGTGCCTGAGAAAGGACATAGGCTTCTTTTTAATGCGAATAAAGGGCTGCCGGGGGTTCATATGGGCGATTGGAATATGCTTGACTGTACGCTAAACTGTGAAGTTAGTTGCCTATTTTACATAATTAAAAATGCTACCCAAGCACACGCCTATTTAAATATATGCATAGCAACTTGTAAGTACTACAAGTTAACCAAATTAATAACAAACTATTTATAGTGTTACATTTATAAATATTCTAATAGTAACACATCCGTAATCTAAAATACTCGCTCGCTTAAAATTTATATAAATACATCCCCGTTCACAATGCATTATCTCCATCACTCTTGTCGATCCCCATTAGTTTTTTCCCTTAGATGAGAGAACGTTTTTTATACGGACAGCTGCGAGTTTTGTCTACAGAGTCCATAAAACACGTGACGCGTCTATCCCCTTTAGTTTACACATGGCGTCATCGCGATACAATGAATTTGAATAGATAAAATATTATGTTATTTAATTATTTTTTTGATTAAAATAAACATTATTATAGTAACTACACATATATTTAAAAGTTTCTAAATATGTTAAGTCGTTCTGGTAATATTAAAATTCCTTTGAATTAAAAATATTCTCTCTTTGTTCACAATTTTCTTTAAATACCACATGACCAGTCACAGAAAGAACGGCATTCTGAGTATAATCTGAACTAAGGGACTGCTTAATTGTGATAATTAAACGGGTCGGAGTATATCACAATGATCACAAACGTATTACGGATGGCGTCTTGCTTCGTGTTGTCGCATACCGTTACCATCCAGTACCTCCATACATGTCATACATGCAGGAAGACCTTGAAATAACTGGTTGTAATTAATTCAACATTCTCTACATCATGAGCAATCTCCGATCTTGTTATTGACAACTATCAACCACTAATTAAACATTATAATTGTTCATTGAATCTATATATTTGAATACAATAGATAAATTAGTGTATTGTATACGATATGTTTTGGTTTTGAATAGAGAACATTGCAGTAATACACACATAAATATATTCATAATATAAACATATGATTTAGTAAAGTTGCTTTTGCAATATTTTAACATTGGTATAGCCCACTTTAACATCGCATAAATGGGTCGGCTCATCCATTGCAAGACCACGACCACATAAAAGACAGGGGTCAAGTGGAAGCAATTCCGAGTTTGGTCTGATGACTGTGGGTGCCGGACGCATAATTTTAGTCCGGGAAGAGTCCCGCCAACCGCATAGGATAGAAAGGGGAAGAGGATGTGTCCTTTCTTTGTTGATTAAAGGTAGAAAACGATTCTGTAAAGGCGGATGTCTATGAGCAGCGGTCACTTCAGGTGCTCGTTTGTCACCTTGTAGTATCATTTTTGATTCTTTTTTATTTATTGCCGTTATTGTAATTGAGTTTTAATTCAGACGTACATTGTAAAAATGTATAACGTTTCACTTTTTGTATAGCAAGTTAAACGAACTCTGAGTAAGGCCGTCTGCGAGGATGTCGAAACATCTGTTGCTTGCCTCTCTGTGTAACGAAAACACTTGTAATTAATTAATGCCGCAGATCATCTGGGAATGCGGTCTACTGATATATTTATATAGGATGTTCTACTTGCCTAAACTTAGAAATTATAGATTTTTATTTTATTTTTATGCACAAATGTTTATGATTCTCTTAAGTTACATTCAATTGTAATGTATAATTACTAACGCGTATTAATGATAAGAATTTACTAAATATAAAATAACCCTTTGGATACTTTGGACGAGTGACACTCGTCATCGATATGAATAAGTAAAGTTACAAATGACGAGACTGTTTCGTCATTGGAATTTAATTCCTATGTATATATTGTAAGATTAAATACGTTCAATGAGTTTAAAAACAAAAATCAATACAATCGGGACTCAAGGAGTTAAAAGATAATTGGAACTAATTAGAGCTAAAGTACATGTTTATTAAAAAAAACATATACTTATGAAATTTCATTACTGGAATGGAGATTTTTAATCGCTACGATTCTTCTGTTCTACATCAAAGCTAAATAAAACAACTCATTAATTTCTGCATAAATACACACCTCAGGTTTAGAATATTGGAAACATTATTAAGAAATCATTCTATCTACACTAAACATACATCTCGGTAATATATCAGTAAATAACCCAATAGTAATGTTATTTACAAAATCTTGTAGTGCACTTAAAACCTTTCTAATTGTTAACTGAATGGACCTGGGGGACTCAATAAAAGCTGATTTAATGGCCGATAAATCCTTTGTCCAAATACACTGATAGTTACGTTTATTACGAAACACATTCCTTATTTAGCTCTCGATATACAACGAAACAGTATGGTTTATATAGCCATAGAAAAATAGCCAAATAAAAAGAAAATCTTAAGAAAACTGTTAATTTCAAGTTTCAAGATGCTTTATTACTGTCTAATGTAGTAAAAATAAACTATTCCTATATGTACACACGTGTAAGAACTATCACAGGTGTGTTACAACTATTGCTACAAATATATGATCTCTCATAGATCATGTTATAATGGTACACATTTATATAAAATATACCTAAAGATCCAATTAATCTCTAAGATACTAAACATAGAAGTTGTCCAAAATATCTAGAGGTACTGTGGTAAATTGAAACCTGGTAACTTAATAGCCTAATGTCTTTTCATTAGCCAGCGCCGCTGCGTTCACTCGCCGCTCAATGTCGAGGATTGCCGATGTGCCGGGTGGGCCAGGCTTTCAGTAGTCGACTCTGTTCGCACGAAATGTGTGATAGACTATGTTTTATATCTGTGCCAAATTTCATGGAGATCTGTTTTGTTTTGGAGATACCTTCAAACAAACGTTCGCATTTAGAATATAAGTAAGATTCATACATTTTTTTAATACATCAGTTTGCAAGTTGTTAAGTATGGGTCATCTAGTTTTTAATTGATGTTTTTAAGCTCTATCATTTTGTGGGTAATATAAATATGTCGTTTTTATTTAGGGAGTTTCAGCATTGCTTTATATAAGAGATCATTTAACTCCAGTTTTAATTGAAACAACTTGTGTTTATCTCAGCATACAATATTTTTCAGTCAGTTCTTTTCATTAGTTGGTAAAATAATTTAAATGTATTTAAAAATATGTTCATAGAAGTTCACTTAACTTTATAAGGTTATTTGGTTTAATTTTTTGTAAATTCTTAGAGGAATAAAGATCTTAAACCACAAATCTGCTGCTATTTAACTTTGTAGGTTTTTAATGTGTCAGGGAATATCTTCGGTATCAGACCACAAATCTTATTGAATAATTTATTTTGCGTACAACCCTAATAAATAGCTTCCTACAGTTTGCAGGTGGTTCGCAAATCCCCACGGGGTTGCACCGATTTGTTTTATTTAAAAGTAACACTTGCAATTTCTAAAAGTATCCGGTGTTTTAAGGCAGGTGTTGTTGTCAAATATCAATGTAAAACTAAATTTTTAAAACGTTAAAAAACGCCAAGCTTTTACCCCTAGCAAAAGAAACCACTATTTCCTTAGCGTTGGTTAACTGTAATCAAAATATGTAGAAAATAGTGAAAGGTTCTCAAAGATTAATAGAAAATGTAAAGAAAAATACATCTCATTATGTATACCATGAAGTCAAACAATTCTGACATTACAGTGTTAAAGCAATGTGTTAAAGGAAATCAGCAATGGATATCTACAATGATGATTTTTTTCTTTAGTAAAACTATTTGGATTCTTAACAGTAGTGTATTTGCAGATGGTACCGAGAAGGATCACCCAGCGCGCTGGAGGCGTCGCTCGAACATGGGCGTACGCGCGCCGAGCCATCCGTAGCCACGTTGGTGTTGACGCCTCGCAGAGAAGACGACGGGGCCGTCTTCCGCTGCGTGGTATGGAACCGCGCCATGTCTGCCGGCGGACAGTACAACGCGACCGTACAGCTTAGCGTCAATTGTAAGTTACGATTCCACCACTAGTGACTATGACTATAGTCAAAACAAGCTTTTCTCTAACTTTAGCAATATTTTGGTAGCATTTATAGATTGCTATGTTATACATATTTCTAGAGGTGAGGTATAGTAGTGAATGCTCCCATTTACAAAGGACATTTGTCTTGTCCTCGTCTCACTCGTAAGACCTACTGCTTGTAGAGCTTAGGAACGCGGTGTCAGTCGATCAAGACTATGCTAGAGCACGCCTGATGCCACAACATGCACAGGAAAACATTTTATTATAAATGTCAATTTTAAATTAAACCCAAATTAACAGTGGTTTGCTAAAATTACATCGTATAAATAAGCGTTGTGAGACTAATTATTTATTAATTACCGACGTAATCAGAAATAAAACGCATTTTACATATTAAAAAATATTAAGTCGTGTATGGAGTGCATGCTAATTTGTGGTTCGCTTTTACGTTGAAATGAGCTGAACCGGTCGGCAGGTGACTGCGACGCCTTTCGCTCGATAATATTATTTCGAGTAAAAAATCATAAATTATAAAAAGAATAAATTGCTATTTCTTTCACTAGGAAACCAGATTATGTTATTGTTAAAAAATTAAGACAGTGTTCCTAATTTTGATGAGTGCATAAGCAAAGTGCCTAACTAAAAACAGAAAACAACAACCATATTTCTTAATTGGCATTACAAACTGATACCAAATGGTTAAATATTTATTTGATTCGCTAAAAATATACCAACAGCGGTCTGGCGCAATCCATATGCAGGAACATCGCTTCTCCGCGATGTCTTATACTGAGAAAGCTAATTTTAATTTAAAATAATCTTTCAAATAAAAAGTAAACTGGATTAAAATATTGCTTACAATTAAAATTAATAATGTCTTCTAAATAATATAATAATTTAAGTAATCTCCCAAATCTCCACTTCGGAGTGAATGCCGATCTGTTAAACATTATAAAAGGCAAGTTAAAGTACTGTCAAATTAGATTAACTAGGAAAACCTTGTCTATTTCAATCCTTTGAGTTTATTATTAACTGGAATTATTATAAAAATCTGAAAATGACATATTATTTAAGTTTACATTGCCTAGTATTTTTATTGATATCACTAATGACGTACGCGGTTAGAAATACGGACGACATTCATTACTTCTCTACATCAGGGTAATGTCACGTACCTTGTCACGTATAGCCCTATCGTTAGTGAGGGAATGCGACTCGGATTGATTAAAAACTTACATCGAGGGTACACAGAAACAAAAGGGGTTTATTTGCAAACAAAAGAACTCCCCTGGATTCTGTGACAAGGAGGTCACGGGGACTAAGCAAAGTACTCCACTGATGTATGAAGACACTACAGGGACTACGAACGAAATGCAGCTCAGAATCAGAGATGGCATAGAAGCATATAATGCGACCGAAAATAGTTTATTGATAGTATCATTTATTGATGGTATCACATTAATTTGTTTTTTTTTGTATTATACAGAATCAATCTAACGTTAGTTTATATTATGAAAACATTATCGTTTTACATAAATACAGTATGTTTACCGTTAACAAATATTGCTGCAATAGGTTCATAAAAGTCTTGCACATTTAACCTATATCCAATCGCTCGTTCAATTTATTTTTATTACTTAAAAAAATACGTTTAACGTAAATCGTTAGAATTGTAATCTCTTTAAGCAATATAAACTATTATAATGATAAACACTGAATTGCATCTGGTCAGAATCTTATGATTCTTTCGTAATTTGACATTTTACGTATGCGTATAACGAATCGGCTTGAGTGATTTACTTTAGGAATATGTTACAAAATGAATACATGTAATTTCACGGACTGTATGTCAAATTCAGCTTAGTTTTAAATATTGTTATCTTGATACACTTTATTTTTCAGATACAAAAAAAGATAAAAAAATCCGACCTGACAAAAATTATCAAATGTATCTCAAAGTTTTGTTTAAATTTTCACAGCAATCTTTCACTCACTTTGAATCCAACTTCAAAGGTATTGCAATCAACTCTAAATAGCTCCTTTAGCTATCAATCACAAAGAAACTGCACAAAAAATCAAACGGGACTTATCCGGTATCCACGCGGTCAACTCACACCGCCGCATTGCAATGTACAGACGCGTTGTAAATATTTAGATTATCCGTACTTGTGATATACCTGTTTATTTATCCGCCAGCCTCCAGACTGGCATCAACTGACCCGAATGAAAAGCACGCACCTCTAATGAGCGCGATGTATATTCTAAATTGGACGTAGTTCCGACAGACATAAACATTCCCCCGGTGCCTGTCGGCGTCGGCGCAAGTAGTAACTAGAACACCAGTACATCCGTTACTCATAAGAATTTCTGGTTAAATGTAATCAATGAGATTGTGAAATAGTTGCGCAGTTTTTTGATTTAAAGATGTTAGCGGAAGACTGCGAGGTATCATAGAGTTTTATGGCTCACGGATTGCGCGCGCATCCGTGTTCAAACTTTTACTTTTTATTTGATCCATTTTTGATGTTGGGAAATTCGGGCAAAGGTATTTGAAGTTATGCCATGAACTGATTTGTAGCAACACTCAAACATTTACTTATTTAATTAATGTTGTAACATGAATCAATACAACTTACTAATATTTTTGCTATCAGACTAGTTTAAGTTATTTGAACTCTGTAAACTTTAAACGAAAGCTTATTTGGAATAAGGTCATGCTGTCCATCGCTATCGACATTTTTGTACGTAATTCGAGTAAGGTACTTAGTAACAACTGTTCAGTTCTTAACTTTAATCTACTTAATTTTAAGTCAACTACTGTTACCCATTAAGCATATCCGTATGAGCCTAAACGTTTTCTTTTATTTTTAATTGTTAACTACAATAAAATGTAATAAATAATATAACATAATGTAACTATTTTTTAACTCTTTTCTTCGCAGATTTTCCCAGAGTGGAAATTGGTCCAGAAAATCCTCTCCGCATAGAAGTAGACGGCACCGCTACAATGGACTGCAAAGTGGACGCCAAACCTAAAGTGACTAGCGTGCGGTGGACGAGGAACGGGAAATACATCTCCAACTCCTTCACTCACACGATCCAAGGAGTGGCAGTGCAAGACGCGGGACAGTACACCTGCTCGGCGGACAACGGTCTCGGCAGGCCCGGCGAGAACGAGATTACGCTCGACGTGCTTTTCCCACCAACCGTCACCATCGACTCCAAAACGTACGAGGCCGAGGAGGGCGGGAATGTTGAAATCCATTGCGAAGTATCCGCAAATCCTGAACCCACCTCCGTAGAGTGGACCATGGAGGGGAAACCTGAGTTCAGACAGAAGGGGAAGACGCTCACCCTCACCAGAGTGGACGCTGATGTAGCAGGAACTTACACTTGCCGAGCTGTGAATATAATTTCGACTAGCAACGGGAATCGCGCGGAAAAGGCGAGCAGCGCTTCCGTTGCGGTTTTGGTGCGACACAAGCCGGGGCGCGCTCACATCACTCCGGAGCGTCCGGTGGCTCAGGAGGGAGCCGGCGTCACCCTCACGTGCAGCGCCCGGCCGCCCGGCTGGCCCGCGCCGCAGTACCGCTGGTTCCGAGACATAGACACAGCCGACGCGAACCCCATAGTCCTGGCCACCGGGCTCACGTACAACATACCGAACGCTCATCTCGGCAGCGAGGGCGTCTACCATTGTCAGGCGACCAACGAGCTGGGACACGGCGACCTGGCCTCGGTCACGCTGGAGGTTCACCAACCCCCGCGATTCCAGTCCAAGCTTCAGCCACACGCGACTAAACGTTCGCGCGAACAAAACTTCTCCCTGTCCTGTAGCGCATTCGGTAAGCCGCTGCCTAACGTCAAGTGGTACAAGAACAATTCGGAGATCAAACCGGATGTGAACCTTTACGAGGTGAAGACTGACGTCACGGAAGGCCGCGACTCTGTGTACAACGTGCAGAGTACGCTGCGCTTCTATGGCAAGGCGCGGCCCAACGGCAACGACCTCGTCCCCGAGGACCGCGGCCTCTACACCTGCGCGGTGGAGAATGAAGTTAAGAAGATCGAGTCTTCTATGCATCTTAGAATAGAGCGTAAGTATAGCATATACTTCATTTATTCTATACATTTTTATGTTATGACGATAGTCACTTATATTTATTACAAAAAATAACTTACAGATGAACCGATTTCGATCAAACAACAGAAGAAGGTCGCATTCGACGTGATGGAGCCAGCGGAGATATCATGCAGAGTTCAGGCCTATCCTAAACCGGACTTCCTATGGTTCTACGGCTCCAGCAACTCTCCGCTGTCATCATCAGACCACTATGACATCACGACAGTCACCGAAGACAACGATTCGTATTTAAGTACGTTAAAGTTGAGAAACGTGAAGCCTCAAGATTACGGAGACTATTACTGCACTGTTAAGAATTCACTCGGGAGCATTCGGCCTCAAATACGATTGCAGCCGAAAGGTGCACCGGAGTCACCTCGAGCGTTGACCAGTCAAAAGGTTGGGTCTACTTACGTGACCCTGAAGTGGGAGTCGGGCTTCGACGGTGGTCTCTCGAACATCTACTATGTGTGGTACAGAAGAGTTGGCCGAGGCCCGGGCTCGGTGGACCAGTGCGCCGGCAGCCGCAACGATGGCAACGATTGGAAGGAATACGACTGCATGCGGGCCAACCCCTGCAA
>JAAOEG020000030.1:2413780-2434597 GCA_011763625.2 Papilio bianor | reverse complement strand
TCATACACACGTAGCAAAAAACGGTTATTTCAATGTTACAAACAGACACTCCAATTTTATTATATGTATAGATAAGTTGTTTATTTTAAAATACCTTTATTTTTCTCAATTTTAAATTATTAAATTAAAATTATTTACACTTACATTAAATTTTACACATATAAAATAATTTTATGTATTCGTTGCAAACTCAATATGTGGCTATCTGTACTAAATAGTAAGATTTAGGTTTAGTTTTAAATTATTGATAACGTATGTAACCATGTTAGGTATAAAATATACCTAAATAAAAACGAATAGTTCTTTAACTTAACTCTAACTTAAGTAAGTAATAATCGTTTATTACTTCACCAGGAACGCTGTGCTTAAGGAACGTCCACTTGGTGGTGCCGGAATCCGTGGAGCGCGGCTCGAGGGTGGAGATGAAATGCCTGTACGATTTAGAACAGGAGGTACTGTACACAGTGAAGTGGTACAGAGGGGATCGAGAGTTCTGCCGATACTCGCCGCGGGATGTTCCCCCGCTAAAGATATTCCGAATTCCAGGCATCGACGTTGACGTGAGTACCTCAAACACAAGTTAACATGTATTATGATAGAATAGTTTATATATTTTAGTCTACTATGTTGATACCTATATTTCGTTGTCTCTTTCTTGTAAAAGTGAGCGAGAGGAATGAAAATACGTTGTACAAGTTCTTAACAAATAATACCCTTTTTTTGCTTTTCGTTTAAGTACCTCTGAGAAAATTTACTAATGTATCTGGTCCCTTTTCTAAATAAGTACGATGGTTGTCCTAGATTCGGATTAATTTTAGTCAAAGGTTCATTATGAAAATATTCTTTATTAAGTAATTTTCTTTGAAAGTAAAATCATAAAACAAACGTCAAATACATCAAATTATTCTTAAGCGAATATCAAAACACCTTGAAGTTTGTAGTCCTAAATAAACAGCAATTCCCTAAAATATCTTTGTCAATCCATCGTCCTTAAAATGAGAAATATTTTTCTAATAATTATACCAAAAATTTAGCTTTGACTTTCATTTTACGCTTTTTAAACGATAAATTTACTTTTGTAATTTAAAGTTTATTTATTTCATAATTTTTGTCACTAAAAGATCGTGTTCTTACTTAATTTATAACTAAACAAATATGCTTTATCCTTACTATCCTTACTAATATTATAAATGCCAAAGTAATTCTCCAAAGCTACTGGACCGATTTCGATGAAATTTGGTACATAGAGAGCCTCAGAAAGGATATATGCTACTTTTTAATGCTGCTGATAAGAAGATTGTATGGGGTTGAAAGGAGGAGGTAATGTAGATTGGATGTATCGTTGAAAATTGAAATCCATGAAATGAATGAATCCATGAAATTTGGCATAGACACTTAGGCTACTTTCGATCCCGGAAATAGTTACGGTTCTTGAAGGATACGTAGATTTTTATTAATGTATGTATTTATTAAACAGTTCCGCAACGGTTCAAGATATCTTACTTAAATTTAGCACAGATATAGAACACAGTTTTTTTTTATATTACAAGGTGGCAAACGAGCAAGCAGCCACCTGAAATCGCTAAAATAGCGAAGTGGCCGCTGCCCATAGACAACCGCAATTGCAGATGCGTTGCCTACCTTTAACCAACGGAGGAGGAGACGGAGACGAGGATATTTCATCTTCCTATGCGTATCCTCCTCCGTCAAGTCCACTTCCCTTCCCATCCTTTCCTTGTAAGATAAGGATGGGAAGGGAAAGAAGACTAAAATTGGGCCTCCGGCACTACACTCATCAGACGAAATGCGGAATGACTTCCACTTCACGCCTGTCTTCTGTGTGGTCGTGGTATTACACCGGGCGAGCCGGCCCATTCGTGCGGAGATATTAAGGTGGGCTCTACCACTGTAAAGTTTGGAATAACACATGGGATGCTGAGTTTTATTTTAATTCCGCACGGACGGCGTGGCGGGCTATAGATAGTTAACTAACTATATAAACTTATATTTAGGTTATGCAAGATATTTTTAGATAGTTATATTAATCAATTATATATCTTCGTCATCAGGAGGGTCTTAATTGTCTTGACTAAACAGAGAGTGGAAACTGGGACATCAGTTACCTTGGGGCTTAATAATTTCCTAACAGTACATATAACGTTCAATTGAAACTTTAGGTTTGTTAATTTTGAAATGACTGTGAAATAATAATAAAAAAATTTAGTAGAATAAAAATACTTTTGTCATATAATCTATTCTTTGCCTTTAAATATTATATGTAAGTTCGTCAATATTTTGTCCAGCTTACAAATTGTTTTCATTTATTATTACACTAGTAACATTTCAAACTGACGAACAACAATTTGTCCGTGGATTGGCCGATGGATTGGCATAACTACATGCTAAATTAAACGTAAGTGTCACCGATATATCATCAAAATTAAAACATGAATTTGCATTATCTTAGTACCTATGAGCTTAAGGGAATACACGGGGAGTCACTTACAAGTTTGAAGGACCCCTTAAGTTCAATTACATTACTTAAAGACTTACTTATTACTTGCTGAAGTCCTTGACCGAACCTCACCGGAGCTTAGTTGTGTTTACCTTGACGATTTAACTTAAGTATGGATGGTGTTAAGGAATACTTAATAATTATTATGACATTCAACCAATTATTCTTAACAACTCAAGACCCTTTGTATTCAAAATTATAAGTTAATAAACTTAATATTGAGCTTTTATATTATAAGGTGGCAAACGACCAAGCCAAACGACTTCCCCAAAATAGCGAACCGACCGACTGAAGAGACCGCTGTCATTTGACATCCACAATTGCAAATGCTTTGCTCACTTTTAATCGATTGAATAAGGCCTCGCAGAAAGAGAATATTTTTCCTTTCAATGCGTACCCTCATCCTCCAAATCCAATTTTTAATTTTTACATTATAAGCTGACAAACCAGCAATCGTATACTTTAATTCGCCAAAATAGCGAAGCGGTCGCTGACCATAGATAACCGCTATAGCAGATGCGTTGCCTGCCTTTGTTTGACGGAAGGGGCTACACACAGA
This sequence comes from Papilio bianor, assembly GCA_011763625.2. Lineage (NCBI taxonomy): Eukaryota > Metazoa > Arthropoda > Insecta > Lepidoptera > Papilionidae > Papilio > Papilio bianor. The sequence goes on along the minus strand of JAAOEG020000030.1, from coordinate 2,431,523 downwards.
AAAGTATGTTCCGCTTCCTCATGCGTCCCTTATACCGGCGAATCCACTACACCTTCCCATCCCGAAATTGCTTCCACTTCACGCCTGTCTTCTGTTTGGTGGTGGTATCGCGGTGGGCGAACCAGCCAATTCGCGCAACATATGTTGTTGCTGGCAGATGCCACTGTTAACTTCCATATAAAGCATTTCAAAAACTCTTTAACCTTTCATTAGATTCTATTTTGTTTCAAAATAAAATATATCCAAGACAACGTTTTAAAGTACTTACGTTTATCAAACATCTATTTCTTCAATCTAGAAGTACGTTATAATATACTCGTGCCTATGTCGTAAATGGAGGTTACGTAATAATTTCCTTGCGTATATTCTAAGGCACTCTGTGTTCCCCTCTCGTTTTGATGACATGCAGAAATTTAACGATCCCTGCAAATGATACATCGCTAATACAGTATAAGCTTCTATATATTGAACTCGGATAATTCTCAAATCAATAGCGATTGATATTTGCTTTCAACTGACATAATTCGCAAATTCAGGTATATTCTAAACTAGCAGTCGCCCGCGACTCGGTCCGCGCTTTTTTTTTTCTAAAATAAAAGGTTTTTTCTAAAATAAACGTAGCCTAAGCTACTCCTTATTACATCAGCTACCTATCAATAAAAGTCCCGTCAAAATCGGTTCAGCCATTTCAGAGATTAGCCGGAACAAACAGGCCGACAGACAAAAATTGTAAAAAATGTTATTTTGGTGTTAGTACCGTATGTATATATGTTCTTATACATGTAGAAAAAACGGTTATTTAATATTACAAGCAGACACTCCAATTTTATTATATGTATGGATTTATTTAATATTTTTCACTAACATACTTATTTACATGATAGGTTGTGCGTTGGAGCCTGTCTTAGTGTAAACTGTGTGACAGGTACCGGCGACTTCCTTTACCTTAAGTAATTTTAAGAGCATGTTACAAAAAATAAAGGCTATTTTTATATTATTTATTTTTATCTTACACATACTTTATTAGTATTTGAAATGCGAAACTATATGAGGTGGATAAATGCTTGTTAGATGATATACCCAAGAGGTCTTAATCTCGATGGAATTTGAAGAAGAACAATCGGATAGTTGTTGAGTTTTTTTTTAATTGTGCGCGGATGAAGAAACTTGCAAAATCTTGTACAAAATAAAGTTCAAAACAGTTTTAGTTGATCATTATAATAATTTACGAGTATTTTACCAACGAAGATTTACCATTTGACAAATACCTCGATGTCGTTCGCTATATGTCTGCTCAATATCATATCTAAAGATATAGATATATTTAATTGCTGCGAGTCGACGTTCTCAGAGTATGCATACAGATGCATAGATGGAAATGCAAATTGTCGTATTTAGCCTCCGTATTATGTTTTTGGTTTGTCCGTCTAACATGTTTTATTCATTGTTATTTTTCTTTTTTTTCTTTTATATTTCATATTGTAAAATAGTTTCTAATGTACGTATACTATCGCATTGGATTTATTCTGTTAGCATGCTGTATTGTTGTCAGTAAGGAATATAAAAATACTTTCTACTGACTTAAAAATTAAACCAAAACGCAAATTTTGAACAAAATTGAAGGATATAGAACAATGCTTTTTATATAAGGATATTATTCAGATCACATTTCGCGATATTTCAGTAACCATGATTAGTCAAAAATCCGCTTTTGACGCTGTTAACGTATGTAAAAGGTGAAATGTATTTAAACAATGTCAAGCTGTCTGTGTTTTGAAAGCTGATGGAGCAAGGCTTGTATTAGAAAAAAATCAATAAATAAATGCTGTAATTTTAGTTTGGTGATTTTATAGATGGAGATCAAACACACTTTGGTCATGTTTTCCTTTATCCCATAAAAAGATAAAAGCCAGAAATTAACTGATAAGTATTGAAAGTGTTAGTAGTACCACTGTGTTAAGTCTTTGGCTTCCTTTGACGAATGTGACTCGTCATCGAATTGAATAACCAAAGTTACAGACGAGCCTGACTCGTCATTGGAACTCAAAATTACAGTAAAATTAAATACGTTCAACGTGTTAAAAAATTTAAAATAAATCGGGACTCAAGGGCTTAAATTGTTTTGTATAATTTAGATCTAGCAAACTTGTTATCGGAGATGCACTACGTTCTGGAAATTAAAAGACATGATTTGACAAAAAAGGTAAATTAAATTCAGAATTTATTTTATTACGAAAATTGTCTTTAATTTGATAAGTATACACGAAATTACTTTCGGAACAACTTTGTTGGAATGATAGCTGCTTGCTACACTACGGTAGAAGGAAATTTTTCACTACTTCACGTCACAACTAGCGAATTGGAACAGGTCTAATTAAATTACTTAAAACCACTGTTACTGAATGTCGTGCCAGAGACGCTCTGTGGTTTTTGAAACTATAATTAGCCATACCCAAATCGAATTAGAATTTGGCACTAAGTTTGTGTCAAATAGATAATTTCGTTGAAGGTATTTAGCAATTATAAATAGTACGAGTACTATCGGTAAAAGGAAATTCTGCAGATATTTGTATGAAAATTGTGTACATACATATATATAACGAAGAAAACTGTATAAGTATATTTCACACAATCATTGAAATCAATAATCGAGATGAGATCAATCGTATCTTTTAATCTGGTTCCAATCTACAATTGGAATACATATTACAAGATATTTTGTGACTACCTATTCTATCTGAAGAGCGTCGCTGGCTAAGGGTTAAGTACTTGACTTGTAATATGTAGAGCCTGTTTTCAAGTCCCGCCGTATACCAATGTGTTTTTAAATATTCGATTTTCATATGTGTATTTATCCGACGTTTTTTTGAGAAGTAAAAGATTAAAGTAGTATGGACATATTATGCGGAGAGATGACGATCACATAAATACGAAGGTACTGACGTTAAATGTGGATGGATACAAAGGTAGAGGAAGACTGTGGAAAGTTTGGATGTATTGTGTGAAAGAGGATATGCGTAAGAAAGGTGTGAATTCAGATATGACGGCTGATAGAGATGAGTGGAAAAGTAGTACATACTGTGACAAGGGCAGGTTGATGATGATTTATCCGACGTTTTTGCGGTGAAGGAAAACATCGCAACCTGCACATATCGGAGAAGAAATTCAAAAATATTAGTGAAGTTAACCAACCCGCACGGGGCCAGCATGGTTGACTAAGGCCTAATCACTCCTAAGTAAGGGTAGGCTCCGAGCCTTTAATGGAGAAGTATTAGTGACGTAGTAGTGACGTAAGAGTGTTTCTGTTTACCAACTTATAAACTCAATGGTAAAAAAATCCCATTGTTTAAGCAATAAAAGCCACATTGTCATTTAAATTGAAAACTTTGTTGTGAGTTAGGAAGATGTTTGCGTAGCTACGGGTAAATAATTCTCTATTATCTTGGACTCTCGTCTCGAAGGCTGAATAGGGCTAGAGGGACCGACTTGTTTTAATAAAGATATAATATGTCCGATAGGATTAGTTACGGTCCAATTAGACTCAGATTATTAAGGTCCGTTGGTGTAAATTAAGAACTTTCTTAATATAATCCGACACCTGAAACTTGTAGGATCTTAGAAGTTTTTAAATAACGTTTTATACTACTTAGTGTTGAATTAGAGACGTTATTTGTGACGTAACAATAAATTATGCATACTTTTCTTTATAGTACCTTCCCAATAGTTATGCATTAGGATAAGAAAATAATTTATTAGCATTTTAACGATTTGTTTGTTTGTTGTAACTAATGTTTGTTTATAAAGATTGGAAAAACTATGAATTGTCTTGATGACACGTTTTGTTGTTATTGGACTGGATCTTTAACGCAATGAAATAATATGATAATTAATAAGGTTCAAATAATTGAAAATACTACGGTCGATATTGTTAGGTACATTTATTTGTAATTAAGTTTGTGCGTTCATCATAAATTCTTTGTTATTTGAAGAGCTCTCCGCACGTAATAAATCCCTTAAACTCGTAAACCACACTTGAGGTGAACGGGTAGTTTCATTAACTCTAACGTAATTTCTTGCCCGCTCGCCGGTTAACAACATTCTTCGTTATCGTAAAAAGATGTGCAGTCAAAGAATTAAATTCACTTCCCACTAAGATAAAATATCCATCATACATTCACCATAATAGGTACAAGTTAGGTAGTATGTATATTGCAATAAAAAGTTGAATTATGAGCGTCAAATAACATTTGACAGAAAGCGATAGGGTATAAATATCCTCCACTACACACCAGTTAACACTTTGAGTGCCACTAAGATTTTAAAGATGTCCCTTAATGTCGGGGCTTAAGCACTTGACGATACTTGGTTCGCAACCCGCCATGTACCAATGTGTTTTGCGAGTGTCCTATGTAACCCTCACTGGGCTAGCATTGTGGACGCCTAGTCATCCTTTAGGGTAGGCTCTGAGCCCCTCATGGGGGATGTATAGTGTATAATGGCGAGTTACTAGTAATTTCTATGAAACTAAACAAAAGTGTTAACAGTTATTTTCCCATTTACTTAACTAAATACATTTTGTAGTAACTCTTATAGTCGGGAGAACATTCCATTTCTGTTGCGGAAGTGGACGACGGTTACGTCCGACCCGGACAAAAGATCCTAACGTTTTTGTATTTGCATAAGGAACAATAACGAAATTAAACCGTCTATTTTTTTAACCTTATATCATTTCAAACATGAAAGCTTCCCGTTTACATGCTTGGATAACAATTATTTGAAAACGTTTTTTTTTTATTTATATTACATTTTCATACATTTGACTTTCGTCTTTGCCTCAAATTACTGTGATTAAAGATATTTTTTTTTATATTAGAAGATAGACATAACTCGCTGAAATTGCGACGCGACCGCTGCCCATAGACATCCGCAAATGCAGATGCGTTGCCTACCTTTAATTGACAGAGGAGGAGACGCACAGAAAGATAATATTTCCTCCGAAACGTCTCCTTGTCCGTCACATCCACATTCCCTTCCCTTTCATATAAGAAACGGGTAGGAAGGGGAAGAGAACTCAAGGCCTCCGGTACGCACACACATCAGACGAAACTCGGATTGTCGTCCATTTCACGCCTGTCTTCTATATGTTCGTGGTGTTGCACCGAGCGAGCCAATTGGTGCAACAGATGTTGTTTCTGGCGTCTAACACTATTTATAGTATTTCAATATTTTCCCTTGTTTATAATACGCATTTTGTCCTTTATTTACTATTCACAGTGGTAGAGCCCGCTTTAACATCTTCGAATTAGCCGGCTCGCCCGGTGGAATGCCACGAACACACAGAAGACAGTTGTGAAGTGGAAGCTATTCCGCGTTTCGTCTGATGAGTGTGGTGCTGGAGGCCTCATTTTAGTCTTCCTTCCCTTCCCACCTTTATTTTACAAGGTAAGTGTGGGAAGGGCAAGTGGACTTGACGGAGGAGAATACGTATACGAAGGGGAAATATTCTCTTTCAGTGCGTCTACTCCTCCGTCGATTGCAGGTAGGCAACGCATCTGCAATTGCGGATATCTATGGGTAGTGGTCGCTTCGCTATTTCAGCGATTTCAGGTGGCCGCCTACTCGTTTGCCACCTTGTAATATAAAAAAAAATACAAAAATGTCATTTATTACAAATGTAATTAAAATCATCCTATAATAAATTATTGTGTGGTAGAAATGTAACACGCGAACATAGTTTAACATTATTAAGCGTTCCTCCCCACGTATTATCTTGTTGATTTATGAACTTACGGTGTTTATATGTAACCACTTTAAAATAGTATCATAATATCTACTTTGTCCTTGCTTATAAACTAATATATAAAACGGATAAATACACACGTATTTGTCCGGTGTCGGCACCGACTAGTTTCGAGCCCATCGGGGGCCCTTCATCAGGGTGAGTGGGAATGGGATTGTTTCGCGGACGCGGCCCGTATTTCACCGTGAGAGCTCCCTCACCCGATGGGCTAAATATATAATAATATTTAAATAATATAATATAATTGTTCTTGTTCGTTACACGGAATGCTACGTTTATTTTGCAACCATTACAATGGCCATTTTTAATTCTTTTTTATTTAAATTTTATAACAAAAATATACAATCGTGCATTAAATACAAATATACAGAAGACACAAACTTTATTAAGTTTGTGTCCTTCACATTTTCTATTCTGTGGCTGTGTCACAGAATACTGAAATGAATCTTTTTTTATAATACATGGTTACAAAGGAGGCAGCGGTCACCGGAATACGACGACGATAATACGAAAATAGCGAAACGACCGCTGCCCATAGACATTCGCATTTGCAGATGCGTTTCCTACCTTTAATCAACAGAGGAGGGGATGCACAGAATGAGAGATTTCCAAAATTTTAATTGCCTACAATAATTACATTATTTTAATAATCCTTATCCTTACTATTATTATAAATGCGAAAGTAACTCTGTCTGTCTGTCTGTATGTCTTGCCTTCAGTTCAAAACTACTGAACCGATTACAATGAAATTTGGTATGTAGATAGCCTAAAGACTGAGAAAGGACATAGTCTACTTTTATTGCGAAAATAGAGTTGTAGGGGGTTGATAAGGGGGTTCGAATGTAGCATAGAAGTAATGTTATTTTTAGAGATAACATCTGAAAACTTTTTTGGTTCCTATATCGATGTAAAATATATACTACAGTCGAAGTTCGATAAATTTTATCCCTATGGGTGTCAACAATAGGGATAGGGGATGAAATTCTGTATGGAAACGCTTTGTGTTATTTTTTGTGTTAAATTTACGGAGCTATTGCAGAATGTGAAACCGAAGTTAATACACAATAAACTTCTGTGCGGACACTCGAAGTGCGGCGGGGGGGAGGGGGGGATATACCTGAGGTTTACTAATCCGAACGAAGAGAAATGTCAAGGCAGACGCCCATGCGATTCAAATATCTTAACTCTGTTTTGCTTTCAGTTCAAAAGTACTGAACCGATTTCAATTTAATTTGGTACATAGATAGTATAAAACATATACTTTTTACTTTTTATTGCGAAAAAAGGATTGTTAGGGGTTGAAAGGGGGATTGGAATGTAGTTTGTTATTTTAGAGATAATAGCTGAATACTTTTTTGGTTATTATATCGATATAAAATATATACGCTATTTAAAGTTTGTTAACATTTTATTATCGAGGTTGTAAGAAAACACTAGGAATTGTGGATGGATGGATGTGGATTAGTATGGCTTTAGGGAAAAGTTTTAGGACAATATTTTGGAAATATGGTATTAGATGATTCTAACCTGAACAATCAAGGACACGTGAAGTTCCACGCAGACGAAGTCGCGGGCAAAAGCTAGTATTAAATATGCGAAAGTTTAGATGAAAGGATGTTTGTTAGAGTTTGTAGCCAAGCGGCTGAACGGATCTCAATGAAATTTGGCATAGATGTAGAGGATGATCTGGAAGAAAACATACGCTACTTTTGATACCGGTAATGGTAACGGTGCCGAGGGATACGTAGTATTATTATTTGCTCGATAAATTCGCAACGGTTCAACATATCTTATTGAAATTTTACACATATATAATATAGTCTGGAAAAACATATAGGATACTAAGTTTTATTAAAATTACGCGCGGACGGAGTCGCGAGCGACAGTTAGTTAGATATAATTACATTACAAGCTGACAGACGCCAACATATCAATGGTATTTCGAAGTATGTATGTATGTGTATGTAGCGTAGTCGTATCGTTTAAAATGCTGTTTAATAGTTAAATGACATTACCATATTCGTCTGTCAGATGTAGAAATAAAAAGAAATGTTAATACCTCAAATTTCATTCCATTAAGATTTTAATACGATTATCGTATCGCGATCACATTTTCTTCGTAATATTTTGGGCTACACTTACTTAAAGTTTCTAAGAAGTTCACTTTCATACTAGACAGCTAAAATACTTATCATCAAACTTTTAGTTTAAAACAACAAAAACTTGTAATAGACCAAAGAAAAATTAGATATATACGATGAAGCTTTTATTATAATTACACTAGCTTTCGCCGGCGACTTTTTCCGCTCGGAATAGTAGTTTAATTAGTAGCTTATGTGTTCTTCCAGACTATGCTCTATATCTTTGTCAAATTTCAGAAAGATCCCTCCTGGAGATTACTGCTCACAAACATCCATCCATCTATATAAACTTTCCCATTTTTAATATTATAACGACATAGCCCACGTGTTATTCAAAGCTATGTTCTATGACTATGCCAAATTACAATTAGATATGTTGAACTGTTGCAGAATTATCGAATAAACATGAAAAAACAAAATTAATGTATTCCACGGGAACCGTAGCTATTTCTGGGATCAAAAGTAGCTTAAACGTTCTTCCAGACTATTCTCTACATCTACGCAAAATTTTATGGTGATTCGTTTAGGGAACAAACTCTAACAAACAGCAATCCGTCCATCCATCTAAACTTAGGCATTTATATGATACTAGCTGTCGCCCGCGACTTCGTCCGCGCGTTCTTTTTCTAATATAAAAGATTTTTTCTAAAATAAACATAGCTAAGTTACTCCTTACTACATCAGCTATCTGCCAAAAAAAGTCCCGTCAAAATCGGTCCAGCCATTCCAGAGATTAGCCGGAACAAACAGACAGACAGACAGACAAAAATTGTAATAAATGTTATTTTGGTATATGATAAAAAACGGTTATTTCAATGTTACATACAGACACTCCAATTGTTTTATATGTATAGACTAGCTGTCGCCCGTGACTCCGTCCGCGCGGATTTAAAAAACTTAATTAATAGCCTATGTGTTCTCTCAGACTATGTTCTACATCAGTGCCAAATTTCAATAAAATATGTTTAACCGTTGCGGAATTATCAAATAAATATGTAAATAACAAAAAACACGTATACCCGGGAACCGAAAAAAATTTACATCTACTCAAAATTTTATGGTGATGCGTTCAGCAGTTTAGGGGATAAACTGTAACAAACATCCATCCATCCAGTCATCTAAACTTTCGCATTTATAATATCAGTAAGATATAACAGTATACTGGCATCATTTATCAGTGGTAGAGCCCGCTTTAACATCTTCGCACAAATGGGCCGGGTCGCCCGGTGTAATACCACGACCACACAGAAGACAGGCGTCAAGTGAAAGATATTCCGCGTTTCGTCCGATGAGTGTGGTGCCGGAGGCCTAATTTTAGTCTACTTTCCCTTCACATCCTTGCCTTACTAAGAAGGGATGGGAAGAGGAAGTGGACTTGACGGAGGACGATACGTATAGGAAGAAGAAATATCTTCTTTCAGTGTGTCTCCTCCTTTGTTGATTAAAGGTAGGCAACGCATCTGCAATTGCGGATGTCTATGGGCTGTGGTCACTTCGCTATTTTAGCGATTTCAGGTGGCCTCTAGCTCGTTTGCCACCTTGTGATATAAAAAAATATTAATAATAAAGTACAGGAATAGCTGTCTCATTACAATTAATTATAGAAGTCGTGACACAGAATAAAACGCGTTTAATATGGCAGATTGACAATTACGTTGTATATTGAAGTAATGTCTACTTATTTAAAACACACAATTTTTTCTATTATTATTTACTGGCTAGACTTCTTCACTTTCATCGTTAATTCATTCTGAGAGCGGCGTAATATTAAAATGGCTACATATAATACAGCCGTGAGCAAAAATAAAGGTTCGGTTAAGGATAATACAGGATTTTTCATTAAATTTTATTTTTATTTAGATTTTAGTACTTAGTCAGAATACATAATCCCAACCTTAATAAATAATTTACCCCCTGATATTAAAAATAAAATAAACAATAAGAACTTAAAAAACATTCTTAAAAATTATTTTCTTAATTCCGGAGTATAAAAATTAAAACATTTGTGTGCAACCTGTATATGACGGTATGAGCGTTAAAAAAAAAATCTTACCTTACCTACTAATTTACTTTTGATAATTTTATAGCGTAGTACCCAGAGTGTCGAGACAAACCAGCTGTGGGTTTATAGACACTCTTAAAGTATTCATGTATTTTTTATTCTGTTTACACTAAGTAATAAAATCTGAATAAAAATAAAATTTAATGAAAAAAACTGTATTATCCAAGTTTACGTGGGATATCCTATTTCGTTTAAGTTTAGGTTTTTTTTATGAAATATCAATAAGTTAATAGAAATATTTTATTTTATTTTAGGGATAATTAATTGTCTATCATGCACAATTTATTTCAGGTAGCTGGCGTGTTTATCTTTCGAGACATTCAAACTTTCTTAACTTTCTTTCTGAACCGACCCTTTATTTTTGCTCATGGCTATATTTGATAGTGTTAGACGCCAGCAGCAACACCTGTTGCACGAATTGGTCCGCTCGCCCCCGCAATACCATGACCATACAGAAGGCAGTTCTGAAGTGAAAGCAATTTCTTGTTTCCTCTGATGAGTGTTTGTTCCAAAGGCCTATTGTAAGTCCTCTTTCCCTTCCCATCACTTTCTTTTATCGCAAGGATGGGAAGGGGAATTGAATTAGACGGAAGAAGGTACTCAAAGAAAGGGGAAACATTATCTCTCTGTGAGACTCTTTCTCCGTCGATTAAAGGTAGATTTAGTAGTAGATTAGAGGTCGATTTAAGGATGTCTATAGGCAGCGGTTGCTTCATTATTCTGTGAATTTAAGTAGCAGCTTGCCACTTTATATTATGTAAAAAAAGTAACACCAAATCTGAAGTCAAAAAAGATACATTGTACCCAACAAACTCTTTAGATTTTTAACATGAGTAATATATATAACATATAATATAACATGATAACATTGGTAGAAAACGCTTATTAAACTTCAATAAACAGTAGTGATTATAAAAAAGCTTCAATTTCGTAATCAACGATCGGCGGCAGCGTGAAAAATTAAGTTACAAATTCCTGTGAAAATGCTATTTTAGTCGGATACTAATTGTAAGTGATATTTCACCTTAACAGTATAATACAACAAATGGAAATAAAATTATTTATACAGTAACTTCATTATTATTCGGGTCTTAAAATCTTTCGAAATATTTAAGCCTACGGCATAGTGAAATGTAAGACCCAAAAACAAATTAGAAATACAAAATTACCACCTTTTTAAATGCTAATAACCTCAACAATCAAATCAGTTTCTTTGACCGTTGTCTCCTGATAGGGATTAATAAAAAAGTTTATGTATTTTGTTTCAAATACTTTTATGATAATCGTTGTACTCCATCACCCGCACCCATTTAATAGTGGTAGAGCCCGCTTTAGAATAGGCCTTCTCGCCCGGTGCAATACCACGCTCACGCTGAAGACAGGAGTGAAGTGGAAGCAATTTCGCCTTGCTTACGAAGAGTGTGTGTACCGGAAGCCTAATTTTAATCCTCTTTCCCTTCCCACCCTTTTCTTATAAGAAAAGGATGGCCAGGGGAAATGGATTTGACCGAGGTGGAGACGCATAGGACAGGAAAGTATTCTCTTTCTGTGCGTCTCCTTCTCCTTCAATTAAAGGTAGGCAGCGTATGTGCAATTACAGAAGTCTATAGATAGCGGTCGTTTTGCTATTTTGGCGAATTCAGATGGCCGCTTGCTCGTTTGCCATTAAATACTATAAAAAACCTTAAATGTTTCGTTTCTATTAACTTTAGGTTAGTGTATAAAAAGGAATAAACACGTAATTAGTGGAATATAGCATTCAAAATCATAGTACAAAATATATCATACTTGTGAATATGCGTGTGACGATGAATACTGTATGTGACGTTAACGTTGATTTCGTTGACAGCGGGATGCGACGGACGCGCAAAGGCTGACGATACAGGGGGCCACTCGCACGGCTAACGGGCGCTACACGTGTGAGGTGTCGGCGGACGCTCCCTCCTTCCAGACCGCGCAAGTACACGCGCACATGTATGTTGTCGGTGAGTATACCTATTAATCACCATTTTTAAGAAGCTTTAATTAGTTTTTTCGGTGTATTTATAATATAATGGAATGTATCTCGAAAGAATATGTAAACCCATTTAAACACAAGACACGAATTCCAATTTAATGTCTTGTTCAGAGTATACAATTATTTAAGTTAATTTGGTCAGTTTAAAAAAAAGGCGCAGTAAAAGTAGAAATGACACAGAAATTGAACACTTATATTTATGAAATTTCTTATAAACCGTTCCTTTTTAACACAATATAAAAACACAGTTGAGGTAAAGAAGTGAAAATTGTAAAGCGGTGCGGTGGCCTAGCAATTTATTTCTCGTTTGTCGTTAGATTTGGTATTGACGCGTTTATCCGTTCAAATTGCAGTGCCGCACAAATCCTGTGAGCACCTATTCCGAAATTGTATCATTCACCTTTATGTCAACCGAATGCGTCGAACGTTTATTTGCTAGTTTTGTGCGTGGTCGTGAATATATTTGGTTTGTGTAGGTGCGGCAGTGCCACTGTCGAGGCGAGCATCGCCAAATCTATTTTGGTTTTGAAAATGTTATTTAATGATTAACAGGATTAATTTTTAGATTTATGTTTCTATTAAACAATAGCAGTTGTTAAAGCGTTGGTTGTCAATAGCTCGCTAAGCATAATACTGCTGAATCTTTGGAGATGATAACTTTGTCATACGCAAGTTGGTATTCTAAAATGTTGCCCTTTTTCTATCATCCTCTGGACCGTCAAGTTAAGGTTTTACACCAATCCCAGTGAAGACCATACTAGTGTTAGTGTTGTATTTATTTCTACGTACTAAGAAGGTCGTAAAAAAGTTTGACATCACTGTTATAGAGAACGGTGTTCATATTAATAACGTGTAATATATTTTGTTAAATGTTATTTTTAGATATTTTGCTATAACTTTGTGGAATATCAATACGTAGCTTCAGTTTTATTGGCAACGATCCATTACAATTTTCTCAGATTACAGGCGTCTCTAGTTGTAAAACTGTTTCTTGGATATGCACCAAATCTTTATAAATCACTGCACGAAATTTTCAAATCTTGAAAGAAAGTTGGAATATGAAATAAATTACACACATTTATCATAATGCACCTTATATCGTTTGATTATAATAAAGGTCTAAGTTGAATGATGCAGGTTGAATTTAAAAAAAAATCTTACTGAATTATAATTGCGAAGGTTTAGATGGAAGGATGTTTGTCTGTTGGTATTTCCAGAACGGCTCAACAGATTTCGATGAAAAGAATGCATAGGATTACTAAGTATATTTTTTAATCCCACACGGACTGAGTCGCGAAAAAAGCTAATATCAAGTATACAGAAATATGTATGTTATGCAGAGATTTTTTTTTACCATGTTTCATCTATTGAGTGTTTGTTAGTTAAATATATTTTTGTTGCAGATTTACCTAAATCCGGTCCAGAGATGCAAGGCTTGAATCAATATTACCGAGCGGGGATGAAGCTCAAAGTGGAGTGCGCGAGTCACAACTCTTTGCCGGCGGCTAATCTCTCCTTTTTTATTAACAGTGAACCGGTAAGATTCTATAAAGATTTTAAAGTAGTTTTTTTCTTGAAAATTATTGCGGGCTTTGAGCTGTTCAGCAACACGCAATACAGCTTTTTCTTTAGCTTGATAAAAAGTCTAACATTTTTATAAAGTTTAAACGGTTTAACTTCGCGTTTTCACTGGACTTGGAAATTTAAAGAAATATTACTATAAAACGCAAATACACTTAATTTGACGCCATAACAAGTATTTATAACATTGTTTTTTTTTTATAAAAGATGGGATAAAACGAGTAGCGTCAACACCGAAGTGATCATCGACGCCCATGGACATCCAAAATGCCAGAGGAACTGCAGATTCGTTGTTATTACTAAAATCTTTTGATGTTTTTTGTTAGCTTTTTAATATGTCTTTTACCATTCCAAATAAACTTTAGCCTTATGCTAGGACACGGTTTACGATAATAATCGTATGGTGGGTTACCAACTCTCGACCACGTGATTGGAAATCCGCATCCTTAACCATAAGACTATTGACATTTTTAAATTACTTTAAGATTAAAGTTATTTTGTATAAAAAGATAAGTCGACAATATTTACGATGTATTTGACGATTATTTAGTAATACTTTAGTAAGTAATTGTTTTTTCTGCAGGCGCACAAACAGCATGTGTGGCATCGAGTGAGCCCGGCAAACGGCAGTTTATGGAACGCCTATAGTACAATACAGTTCGTTGTACAAAAACATCATTTCATAAGAGGGAAAATGAAAGTACGTAACTATTACTGATATTATAAATGCGATTTTATAGATGGATGTTTGTTAGAGTTTGTCGCCTAAACTGCTGAACGGCATAGATATAGAGGATAGTCTGGAAGAACATATTATATAATAATAATAAAGTCTTTAGTGCTGTAGATAATTTACCATTTTTACAAATATTTTATTTTTCCATGTTTTTTCTCTTTTTTTCTTAAATCGGCATCTCGTTAATCATCCAGCTTGTCCTTGGACGTAGGCCTCCTCTAAAGTCTTCCATTTTTCCCTATTCTTGGCTTCTCTAATCCACACTTTACCCGCTACTATTTTCAAATCATCCTCGCTTGACCTGTCTTCCTTTGTTTCTTTTTTCTTGTCTTGGGTACACTTCAGTTTGTTTTTGTTAGAGTTGCAGTGTTTTGTTAGAGTTTGTCGCCTAAACTGCTGAACGGTATAGGTATAGAGGATAGTCTGGAAGATCATATAGACTACTTTTAATCCCGGATAATATACAAAGTTTTTGTTATTTACATACTGACTCGATAATCCCACAACCGTTCAATATAATATCCTAATGAAATTTACCACAGATATACGAGTAGAACATAATCTGGAATAACAACAACACTGTTTCATTTAAAACCTACGCAGAGGTGTGGGCGGCAGCTAGTATTATATAATAACGTAATCCATACTAGCCAATATTTAATCTATAAAAATGTGACTCTGGAGATGAATAAAAATGAATGAAAGTTTTATTTTCATATACAAATCGATTTCAGCTGTGCCGTATGTGTTATAGAGCGGACGGAAAAAAAATTGCAAGTAATGTTTGGATGCAGATTTATTATAGATGCCCTGTAATAGTAGATATAAGTCTACGTTGCCTTAAGGCAATGCTAATAATTGAACAGTCATCATCATCATTAGCACACTATACACACTACTTAGGGGCTCGGAGCCTACCCTAAGTTAGGTTTGTTGTTGTTTTTATAGGTCATAATCAACCACGCTGGCCCATTGCGAGTTGGTTGACTTCTCACATATCTTTCAATTTCTTCTCGGATATCCACCGTAAGAACGTGGAATAAATGTACAATTTAAATTCGAAAATCGAAAAACGTATTGGTAAATGGCAGGATTCGAACCCAGGGCCTGCATATACAGATGCAGACCTCTGCGCCACCGATCCTCTATTGAACAGAATTATTGAACAGAATTATAATTGAAGTGTTATTAGAAAACTTCGAACCTTAAGTAAATATTCCACGACTGTGACTTGCATTTACCTTAGAAATGATGCAATTTCTCTGAATGTATTTTAAATTTGATTTCAATGTAACATATCCGTTCGATTTGACTTTATTTGATATCGATAGAGACGTGTTTCGTTCCGCAAAGGAAATATCAACCGCTATTGTTGCATAATCTTTGCTCAGAAAATAGGACGCGCTGTTTGTCTCAAAAGATTTACTGTCTGTGACGCCCCAAATTGTTTACTTGAGGGTTACACACCCCTCGAATGTCCGCTATTAGTCTCCGCAAACATTCCCCTGAATATTGATTTAACATTTTGATGATATTCAGGAACGTTACTATATATGGATAATTCTATTAATATCATACCCTACTAGATTTAGCTCGGCTAAAATAAAAAAAAACTTAATGTTTATGCTATGTATTATTTCAAGCTACGTATAATATAATACGTATAATAATAATGCCGAGCCTTATGTTCTTTAAAACTGTAACAAAAAACAAAAATCTTTTCCTTCTATCCAAACACAAAACAAAACAAACTCTACTAAGTAAAAATATTTATTGTAAAACAAAATAATCTGATTTCAATTCTATTTCATTTTGTATCAATGCAAACGAGTTTTAGTGAGAAAATGTTAGTTTGCTGAATATAAAGAGTAGGGACAAAGGCAGCTGAAACAAAAACAGAACGGTTTTGTGTCGTAGTCAGTGTCGCTACCTAATGCATTCCGAATCAGTTGTTTCAAACCGTTCCAAGGTGCAAATTCCCTTTGAAATACAATAGAAATATACACACGTGAAGTTTATGAAAACATTCAATTTATATATTTGTCTATCGATACATATAATAAAATTGGAGTGTCTGTTTGTAATATTAAAAATAAACACTTTTTACTACATGTATATGAATAATATACGGTACAAACACCAAAATATAGTTTTTTACAATTTTTGTCTGTCTGTCTGTCTGTTCCGGCTAATCTCTGAAATGGCTGGACCGATTTTGACGGGACTTTTATTGGCAGGGAGCTGATGTAATAAGGAGTGACTTAGGCTACGTTTATTTTAGTAAAAGTATTTCATTTTTGAAATAGAACGCGCGGACGGAGTCGCGGGTGACAGCTAGTATTTATATATATATATATATATATATATATATATATATATATATATATATATATTTGTACTCGTATATGTACATATATACTTGACATTCTAAACACGAGTTTCTACTGTGTTAAAACACTATATGTTGCTTGCGACTCTGTCCACGCTGAATTAAAATAAACACTCAGTATCCTATATGTTATTTCAGACTGTGCTTTATATCTGTGCCAAAAATAAATAAGATATGTTGAAACATTGCAGAATTATCGAGTAAACATGATAAAACTAAGTTAGTGTATCCCACAGGAACCATAACTATTTCCGAGATCAAAAGTAGCCAATGTGTTCTTCCAAACTATCCTCTACGTCTATGCCAATTTTCATCAAGACCCATTCAGCAGTTTAGGTGACAAACAAACATCCATCCATCCATTTAAACTTTCGCATTGATAAGAACATATTAATATTAAGATTATTACTATCGCGGACTTTTTCAAATACAAGGCTTCTAAGTGGGTGTATTTAAAAACCATTTTAAATGAAATATAAACGTCTAACTCACGTGTACTTAATCCGGTGTCAGCACTGACTAGTTTCGAACCCATCGGGGGCTCTTCTTCAGTGCGGGACGGGCCGCGACCGCGAAATAATACCAGTCCGACTCCCCTGAAGAAGAGGCCCCGATTGGTTTGAAACTAGTCGGTGCCGACACCGGATTAAGTACACGTGAGTTAGACGTTTTTATTTTGTTATTATATAATAATGTCTCACAAAGTTTAAACAGTATAATTTTAAATGAAATAAGAATTTAACTTTCTTAGTATTTATTTGCAGAAAATAAATAAAAAAGCTACTTATAGCAAATAAAATATTAATAGATACTTAATTTAATATGATAATTTTTAATATTTAGATCAGGTGCACAGCTAACATCTACTCCATATACTTGAAGAGTAATGAGCAATGTGCACTGGAGGAGCGACTGCCCACCACGCCGCTTAGCCTGCCCGAGATAAACGAGGTCATCTTGTATCCTATACACCGCATGGCCGATACCGCTGACAGTAAGTATACTTGATCAAGTATT
>JAAOEG020000030.1:2275172-2290943 GCA_011763625.2 Papilio bianor | reverse complement strand
CGTATACATGTAGAAAAAAACGGTTATTTCAATATTACAAACAGACACTCCAATTTTATTATATGTATGTATAGATGTTTTAAAATCAGTCAAGTGCTTTTAAAAGGACAAAAGCATTAATGGTCACTTAATTTGTCATTAAATCTTTGTTTATTGTAATATGTATGAATACTGAGAGATATTTAATGAATTTGTACATTATTTAAACATATTGATATTTTAATCGATCTCGTTATTAACATAGTAACTGATTTCATTTTAATTGACATCACGTTGTAAAAAAACAGTAGTCATGCTTTTTGTAATCCCTGGTACTTAAATAATTCATGAATTACCCTCATTAAATTATTCAGTCCCCTTCCTTTAAGCACAACGAACAAAAGTTTTTTTTTTTAATTCAGATACTTCCAAAACACATTGTACTTATTTAAACAGAGTTATTCGTACCACAACCACAACTTCGTATCTTCCATTATGTATAATAGCAGGGGAAAGTAGGGGTTCACTGCTGAACCTTGGCATACCTCTCGACTACACACTAAGGCGCAAACAAACAAAATGGAGCTCTCACGTTGAAGTTGTCTAACGGGGACGTATAGGTCAAGACCCTACAAAACCACTTGACTATCAGCATTGAGAGTGTTAAGATGTTAATGATTGGCTAGTTTCACATTAAAGAATATACATTGTAGAATTGTTGTGTAAAATAACTGAATATAACAGTACAAAAATAACTGATTAGAATGTTTAATAAAAAAAAAACTTAATTATTAGCCTACGTGTTCTACCAGACTATGTTCTATATCAACGTCAAAATTCAACGAGATCCGTTGTGCAGTTTTGGAGATACATTCTAACAAACAT
This sequence comes from Papilio bianor, assembly GCA_011763625.2. Taxonomy (NCBI): domain Eukaryota; kingdom Metazoa; phylum Arthropoda; class Insecta; order Lepidoptera; family Papilionidae; genus Papilio; species Papilio bianor. Next base: position 2,290,079 of record JAAOEG020000030.1, on the reverse strand, counting down.
GCATCCATCCATCCATCTAAACCTTGGTATCTGTAGTATTAGTAAGAAATATGAAGTACTTATTCGAGGTCTTACTTTGACTATGACTTGATTAATAACGTACTTACGATGTATCAAACATAACTACTGCGTAGGCGTTAAATAGTCAATAAGGGTCCCCTTAGCGAAGATTTAATATGATATAGAGACACTGCTTGTTAAGGTAACTATTTACGAATCCAGATTGATTACAATTTTTGACACTCCTTTATGTCATCAAAAGTAAGCAGACCTAAGCCAGTTTCAGAAATATAACATTAACAAATATAAAAATAGGCATTACGTTGTTTAGACGGTACAATAATGGCGTAGTAGGTGTCATACAAGTGACAATAAACATAGCGGGTAAATAACAAAAATCAACGTGGGTGTAAACTATGATACTACATTCAGTTTAAATTTGCAATTGTGACAATTGCTAATATATTAACTTACAGTTACACACACGTAATAGTTTGAGAGATTTAAACTTGGTAAAATGCAATAATCCTAACATAAATCGACCTGCCACATCTATACAATAATATACAAATATAGTGAGAAAACATTTTCATTCGTAATTTTTCGGAATAGCTGAAGCTATTTGAGAGAGCACGATAAATACAAACGGAATACGAATTTTGGTCTCATCTCGTCGTGCTCTCTCAAATAGCCTCAGCTAAATACGAGCTAAATACAGCTACGATAAATTCGAACTTTTCCGAAAAAGTACGAAGGAAAATCTTTTCTCACTATACCTGTACTGTCCCTTATTTAAGTAGAAATAATCAGAGATAAACTGTTTTTTATCATGAGGCAGCAGCGGTCACCTGAATTCGAATAGTGAACCGCTGTCCATAGACATCAGCAATTGCAGTAGTGTTTCTTAGCTTTTATAGGAGGAGGGGACGACGCGCGGAAAGAGGATCATCTCCCTTCGTAAAATCCACTTCTTCCTCCCATCCTTTGCTTAAACAAAAGGATGAGAAGGTAAAGGGGACCATAATCAGCCCTATGGCACGCACTTTTATAAAACGAAAGACAGAATGACTTCCACGTTACGCCTGTCTTCTGTGTGGTCGTGGTATTGTGTGTCTACAGATACTGTGCTGGCGTCTACCACTGTTGTACGTTTTGTACAGTTATTTCGTGTGTAGAAACCCAATTTATAGATAACTAGCGGCCCACTCCGGCTTCGCACGTGTATAAATCTGATAAATCTCGTAGGGTTCAGCCTGCGTTTGTTGCAATGTAAAAGAAATAATGTAATTATTTACTACATCACATTAGAAACCTCAAAAATAACAATATTTCTCCCCTATTTAATGGATGTTATTATACATATAAACCTTCCTCTTCAATCACTCTATCTATTAAAAAAATCCGCACCAAAATCCGTTGCGTACTTATAAAAATTTAAGCATACATAGGGATATAGGGACAGAGAAAGCGACTTTGTTTTATACTATGTAGTGATTCAGGTTTTAAATAACAATAAATTACTTACAATACATACATCTCCCTTCAATACCAGAAATATCAAAAGCTGAGAAAAACTAAAAAATGAAATAACAAAATTATATCTAGTTATTACATCAAATCAGTCGAATGTTCTCGGAATGTAAGGACTAGCTCGTTATTTAGGACGATCGTGTTGAATATTAATAAAACTGGATAGAACTTTTCTAAAATTAGTGCATGACCTAAAATCAATAACGTACGCGAAAGCCACTCCGCCCGCTCTTTGTACTCAATACTTTGTTGACGAAAATTAAATATTTTTCCTCAAGTTTACGATTTATTTTCTGTTTTAAATTATCACTACTTAAACTCCTGGTAGATGATTAAATATTTTGTCCTATTGTAACACGTTTGTCAAATTATAATTTATGGTACGGCTTCGACGGTTTTTGTCCATAATTGAAAAGTTGTCATAAAAAATTGACAATAACATTGTTCATCTTCCGCGTTCCATAGAAATACGCATTTAAAAATATCAAGTTGCAATTTTTTTTTATTGAAAACATAAGTTTTCAATCAAAAAAAATTCCTATAATTACCTACGAGACTTATAAGAAACTTCTGACACTTTCAAATTGTTTAAGTCTTTTGTGAAAGCTCTGACGAACGCTGATGGACACTTTGACAAATTGTGTATTGAATTTTCTATGTGAGAATTTTTGTTCTTATCTCGCTTCGAAACTAAAAGTTTACTTCGTGTAAACTTTTAGTTGCGAAAAACAAACTTTTTAATTTATTGCAGAGCATATCTTGCGATTGTTTAGTAAACTTGTTATAACAACGATGCTACTTTCAATTTGGTCTAACACTATTCGTTAATTAAAAAAACCAAAACACCGACTTTAATTCACCCGACATCGAAATCGATAAGTTTTACAAAACATTTATTACTAAAAAAATACATTTGTACCGATTAATAGACATCGTTCTTAGGACTTAATGATTTAAATCTAGTGATGATCCAATCAAACTCGGCCGATAGTTGCAGACAAACGGCAGACGCAATAACTCGTAAACGTTTGTGAACTGCCCACCACATGACACGATTACGAACGCCATTAAACCAATTAAAAATTATACTACTATTATACTACTCAACATAATGCATTGTGGTATTATGGAAAAGGCGCTGTTATGGAACAAAATATCTCTCATATTGTGAAGGTCACGTATTGACCTTACTTTAGAAATGTTCGTAGGAGTAAAATCTGTGAAAAGCTTGAAGACTTTCCCTCAAGCAAACTAAAAAGAAAATGCAATTATAGTGTTTTATATATTAGTCTTTCTTTGACTGACTTGTCGCTATTTGCCTTGAAGATGCAGCCAGCTTCACCGGGCGTAAGGTGGCCGAGACCAGATGGCGCTTAGTCTAAACCTCGTATATATTAGTCGCGGATATGTTTGCCGATGACTTCCCTACAACTAATACCGACCGTATTCTAGTCTCGTCTGCTCACTACCGCTCATTATCACGTGACGTCATGAGGCAATCGGCAAAGCTGTGCAAGAATAGTATGTCCAAATATTAGTTAAAAGACGAAATAAAAACAAATGAACATATACTGTATATAAGCTTTTCGGTAAGGAATATATTATGATAGTTTATGAAGCTATTATAAACAAAAACTATTTAAAGTGAACTATTGTTCACACTAGACACACAAGCACAGAACTGCCTAACAGTATTTGCATTTTGTAGTTATTATATAATAGTTACCTCAAGTTTAGCCACAGCTAAATTCGGTTAGAGCTATGTTGCGTCAACAACTTTGTACTTAAGATTAGTGGGCGTTTACATTGTGAATATACATGTTTGAAATTGCTTTGTAAATAAGAACTAGCTTATATTTATTTACATTAACTTATCAAGCGATCGGTTAAGAGAAACTAAATGAAGCATGTGAACTATTGATCTGTTCGTAAAATTTCAATAGAGGCGTAAAGTTTAGGTTGTTTTTCTAGTGATTAAATAACTGCTTAATAAAAAATATGTATTATACAAATACCAAAGAATAGTAACAAACATTAGATTTTCTCACGGTGTGTAACAGTTACTGATATCTAAACAAAATTTAGCATTAACTTCGATAGTACATGCTACTATGAAGTGATAATGAATCTGTTCTTCATAATATTCCCGCGAATTGAAACCAACCAAAACTATACCACTAGTTATCGCCCGCGACTTCGTCCGCGCGGCATTAAAATAAAACTTAGTATCATTTGTGTTATTCCAGACAATTTTCTATATATTTGCTAAATTTTAATAAGATATGTTGAACTGTTGCAGAAATGTCGAGTAAAAATTTAAATAACAAAAAACTACGCATCCCACGGGAATCGTAACTATTTCTGGGATCAAAAGTGGCCTATGTGTTTTTTCCAGACTATCCTCTATATCCATGCCAAATTTCATCGAGGTCCGTTCAGCAGTTTAGGCTACAAACTCTAAAAACATCCATCCATCCATCTATCTAAACTTTCGCATTTGTAATATTGAGATTAAGCTTATTTCGATGTTAAACGGGAATTTACCGTTGCGATCAGAAACTGAGCAATCTATTTCCTTCTACACGTCTTACGCATCCTTTATTTTTCGTCTGCTGATAAGGAGTTTAGTGTTTTTGGCGCGTATGTAAGTTATGTATTCATATGTGGGTTTTTAAGTATTATATATTGGCCTAAACGACTGAATCGATTTTCACGAGTGAGGAATCGATTCAGTTTATTTCTTAGCGTGCCATAGAGTATATATCGGCATAAAACACACATAGAGGACACATAAATTTAAATCTTTCGCTATTACTTTATTACATTGCTATTTTATGCCATGTTTTCTAGTATTAGTGCCTCAGACAGACGGGCTTTAAGATTTTTGAGGTTTCTAATGTGATGTCGTAAATAATTACATTTTTTCCGCTTACATTGCAACAAACGCAGGCTGAACCCTACGAGATTTATCAGATTTATACCCGTGCGAAGACGAAGTGGGTAGTAAGTTCTAGTAAGTTCCCCTAGTAAGTTCTAGATGAACAGATCTAGCTTGTCGAGAATTAACATATATTTTGGGTTTCCATTTGTATAAAATCATAACCATTCCCTTTCATGCCCTTTGAAGAAAAAAAGAGATACCAACATTATATTAATGCATATTTCGAATGTGGAAATTCAGGATTAACAAATCTTCACTATTGCTTTCTTTTTACATTTTTCTTTTGTTTTATACCTTATAGTGTCATAAATTCACAAGAAACAACATTGTTGCAGAGTTTAAATATTTACAATGTATACCGTTCATCGCAGATTTAACATGTAAATGTGTCTGCGATGTACAAACGATATAGACTTGCTAATATTTGATCTACAAGCTACAAGAAACTACTAAATACATACATGACTATCATACAGACCAATTACAAAAATTACAACAACGTGCAATCTAACAAAAACTGACAAAAAAGGATAAGCTGATATATAAAACAGCTAAACACTCACGTATTTGTCCGGTGTCGGCACCGACTAATTTCGAGCCCATCGGGGGCCCTTCATCGGTGCCGACACCGGACAAATACGTGAGGGTTTAGCCGTTTTATATATTAGTTTATAATTATGTCTCACGAAAGTTTAAATAATAAAAAAAAGGATAAGGTTAATGTCTTACAGTTTGTCGTATACTTTATCAAAACGTTTTCTAGTAACTTATTGGACACCTTAACGTCTTACTATTACTATCACAGTTTATTCACAAATAGATTGGTGACAATATGTAAAGATGTTTCAGCAATGAAATTCTAATCTGCATATATATTCTATCTCAATACACAACAAAATAATGTAACCGGTATATAGAGTGAGATATCTTTAGATATGAAAGTGATTGTACAACATGCAATATTAGAATAGTTCTGAATGCTAATGATCTGGCTGGTGAAATGTTTGCAGATGTCAGCCGCAGGTCGCACAATGCCCCTCTCTCCCTCTTATTCTCCTCTCTACACCCCTCTGTTATCGATTCTACCCTCCATAGAGTCTATTTGGGAAAACCTATCTAATAATCTCTAATTCAAAACGATTGCAAATTTCAAAAGATACAGTTTATATTACTTAAACCCAAAGTTGCTCGATTGAATCTTAATATCAGTACTTTTAAAAGCATGACTATTTCGTTACCCGCTGTTTAAAATTATCGTGATCATTATACGTATTCACGGAAAAATATTCAGCTATTCGCTTCCGACACCATATTCTGACTATGTGTATTTTTATATTGCTTCAGCATTTTTATATATATAAGTAATTCTTGCACGTGTTACCTTATTGCCGATTTCTGAGTAATGCTGCTGTCCTTTTAATAAAGCCGCCTTTTATTAGTTGTTATTTATTTAGCACAAAAAATCTACCAAACACTTGGGGCCGTTAAAGAATTACGCAAGCCCTATAGTGTGGTCTTGGCTTTGCTTATTTTTGATGACATGGATGGTGATTACGTTATCAGAAGTTAATAACATATTGGCAACCAACATATTATCTGTACTTGAAAACAAAATATGTACATTAAAAGAAACAATGCAACATGTACCAATCCTTACGTAAGCATAAGACGAGGGTAAGAGCTTTGCTTACTTTTGATAACATGGCGGTGGAGGGGGTCATAAATCGTATTAAATCTGCTTACGTAATACTTGAAAGGTCCCTTATCACTAAATAGAAATGTATTTTTCATACTGAAAAAGTGAGTACCTTAATATTATCACAAATTCACTTTGGTAATCTCGAAACTCCACAGTTTCATAAAAACTATATCGTATACTAAACTATCCCAAATAGGTGGATTCCTCGTTCGAGGTAAACTTTCGGAACATAACCCTCGCGAATAGTGAAATCTTATTGTACATCAGTCCGAGAAAGTGTAGGTTTTTATCAAATAACTCCTCACATCTCATAGCCAGTCAAACATTTTTTATATATTATAAGATGGCAAACGAGCAATCAGCCACCTGAATTAGCGAAGCGACTGCTACCCAAAATTCGGCAATTTCAGATGCAACCTATGTACCTTTAATCGACAGAGAAGATGATCAGAAAGACACTCTTTTTACCTTACTATGTGTCCACGCCTCCGTCAAATTCATTTACCCTTCCTAGCCTTTCCTTATAAGCAAAAAGGGTTGGACGTGAAGACTACATCAGGCTTCTGCCACTTACTCATCGGACAAAACGGGGAATTACTTCTAGTTCACGCTTGCCTTATGTGTGGTTGAGGTATTGCCCCGGTCGAGTTGATCAATTCGTGCAACAGACGTTGCTGGGCCTTTTTTTATAGTTAGGAAATGTATTTACGAACCCCTACGCCGGGCTGTGCAATGGCGTAGGGAGTGTGGGACTCGCCGGTCACAGAAGGTGACCGGAATACCCACTAAAACCTGACTGCCCTCTGACGCATTACGGCGGGACCACGGGAACGCGTGAGCTTGCTACCGTGACCCCGCCTGAAAAAAAAAGACGTTGCTGGGCCTACCATTGATATTATTAGCTATTTATGCTACATACTTATTTATATTTTTGTTTTTTTTATTTATTACTACACATTAACACTTATATAAAAGATATACCCATAAAATCATGATGGTTGATTTGACTATGGGTGATATAAATAAATCTAAATAAAACAATTCTAACTTAATTATCAATATATTATTAAAATAAATTTAACTAATAAAGAATTTTAAATGAAACTGTATCATTTTGATGTTTTAAATAGTATTTTTTAATATAAAAATATACTATTTATTCCCATATGTATATTCTCACCTACATCATATAAGGGATGCTTTTTATGCAGACGTTAAAACGACATTTAGTTTAATTCCTGATCACTACATAGTATAAAACAAAGTCGCTTTCCATGTCCCTATATCCCTATGTATGCTTAAATCTTTAAACTACTCAACGGATTTTGATGCGTTTTTTTTAATAGATAGAGTGATTGAAGAGGAAGGTTTGTTTACATCCATTTAATAGTGGAGAAATACTGTTATTTTTGAGGTTTCTAATGTGATGTCGTAAATAATTACATTTTTTCCGCTTACATTGCAACAAACGCAGGCTGAACCCTACGAGATTTATCATATTTATACCCGTGCGAAGCCGGAGCGGGCCGCTAGTAAATTATAATAATGAACTATACGTATAATATTTGTATGAGCGTATATTTTGTTCCCACAGTGTTATTTTTACATCGCAATTTATAGTTATCACTACTGTGCGATATCTAATATAAATGAATAATTGTAATAAAATTAACAATGTAATTATTTTCAAAGCCACGATAACGATTGTTGTTGTGTGCCGGTTACTTTTTAATGTCACGAGAATCGAAGTAGTTCAGTATTACGCAGCTCGACTAAGTGCTGAATGCAACAAACTACCTGAATTCTTACTAAACTACTAAATGATACAAAACCTATTATATACAACAACAACTACGTAGAGTTTCATCATCTCACTTATGCCCCACAGCGGGGATCGGAGCCTACCCTAAGATAGGGGTCTTAGTTAACCAAGCTGGCCTAATGCGGGTTAGTTGACTTCGCACATATCTTTAAATTTCTTTTCAGTGCAGGTTGAATAACGATCACCTTCACTGCAAGAACGTCGGATAAATATACATATGAAATTCGAAAAAATCATTGGCATATGGCGGGATTCGAAACCAGGACCTGCAGATTACAAGTCAAGTGCTTAAACCCTGATCCACCGATGCTGGCAGTTGTACGTAGACTATACGACTTTTACTTTGGTATAATTTGGACACCATGATTGCCGCAACGGATACTCGTGTCTTAAGTCTCTTATTCGGATACTCATAACGTTAGTATGAGATTTATCTAAGACTGTAAGGATAGTCAAAAATCAAAAGGACCAAAGAACCAGACCTACGGTACTAAAATTAATATTTTTATTTTTGTTAATTTACTAATAATTTCATGTGCCATTCTAACAAAGCTGTACACTTGTGCTAGGATATGATTTACAACAAAAGTCATTAGACTATTTACGTAAACCATTTTCGATTCCATTCCCACCTAATGGTGGAATTCAGACTCTCGACCACACGATCGAAAATCCATATTTTTAACCATGAGGCTATTGGCGCTTCAATACTGCTAACATTGGCTCTGTGTTATATCCATTTAGATTAAAAATATTACATCGGATATTTATTTAATACCTTATCAATTTTGCCATCAACTCGTTAGATAAGGTATTCACATTGTGATTATCAATTTTTTAATAAAAGCTTACAAAAAACCTTCATTAATTCACGTACGAGAGATATGGATGAACCACATTGTGCCACTAACAATGAACGACCAGTTAACCGCAAAGTTATGGATAAAAATGAAATATGCCTTATCAAGCTGTGCAGTGATTTTTGTAATTGTCAGTTTAATTATTTATATATTAATTAATTTAGCACGTTCTGTACTGATACAAATTAGTACTTAAAAATCAAAGTGACATTAAACGTGTTAAATCTTAAACGAAAACAGAAACACTAACGAAATTACCGTATATACATATACATATATAATACGATCTATTGTTTTCTCTACAATTTTGTCTGTCTTGTCAAATCGGGGATCGTATTCAAATGCATACAAACTTACATATTAGGTACTACAAATGATCTGCAATGCAAATACTAAGCTGGGTTTCACGAGAATAGTTTCATCGTAGTAATCCCGTTCTATTACTTAGTTCTACCATTGTCCAACATATTGTAGATATTATAATATTATTATATTATAATATCTATATTAGATAGATCTATTCTATATACAAATGTATTCATTTATAATATTGATAGAATTTTGTAATAATAACATTATTACAAACTGCTTACATCGTTTACGACTGACTTGTTACTTAGCTATTGTTTTCAAATGTAACACATAAGCAAATAACTCGATAAATGGTCAATTATATCAGACGATAGCGACAACACCTGATGCACGAATTAGCCGGCTCGACCGGTGTATCACGACCACAAAAAAGACAGACGTAAAATGGAAGTGATTCCGCGTTTCGACTGATGAGTGTGCTTGCCGGAGGCCTAATTTTTGTCCTCCACTTCCCCTATTTTCTTATATGGAAAGAATGGGAAGGAGGTAGACTTGACGTAGAAGGGGACGTATATGAAGAGGAAATATTCTCTTTCTGCGTGTCTCCTTGTCTGTGGTTGTCTATGTCGCTTAGCAATTTTGGCGAGTTCAGTTGGCCGCTTGCTTGTTTGCTGTCTCATATTATAATAAGAATTGTCAACTTTATTTGATCAAGATATCGAAGAAATCCAAACATATCAAGTATGGATGTATCCATATCCATCCATTTAATGTATTAAACGCTTTTGGCAAATAAATTGGAAAACATCGAAAGGATTAACAATTAAAAAGTTACGAGGAGTGAGATTTGAACTCACGTTTTTCAGCATTTTTTTTTATTTTATTTCTCACGTCTCCTACACGTGTTTAAAAAGAAGAATCTAATAACACTTCACTCATCAAGATTTTGTCAGTTCTTTAAGGTCTAGGACGTAACAATGTAATTTACATACATACAAACCCTCCATGTCAATCGTTAAGCCGGCTATACACGTTGGCCGAGTGAGGGCCAACGCGAGTGTAGGCAAATTAATACAAGTGAAATGTTACTGTCTACACGTTTGGCAAGTCTAGCACGATAATAGAACTGGCGCTCGGACAAACGTGTAGACACTACTTGCCAAACGCGCGCAAGCGCCTTTGATTTGTGAAGAAAAACCGACATGACTCCGAAGTGAGACAAGCGGTCGCGAGCGCCGGCGAAACTTGACAGGCTACACCAAATACACGTTGGCGCTCGTAGAAGTGATGAGCGCGCAAATGTTGGCGCGAGCGACGCCGAGCGATAGCAACCAATGCAAATGTACTGTCTATACGTTGGCATTTGCCTTCACTCGGCAACACTCGGCCAACATGTATAGCGGGCTTTAGAGTTTTAAAACTCGACTTCCACTCACTGAATGAAAAAAGTCTTTCGTAACATTAAAAAATAAAACTAACCGATAAAACGCCAAGTGACGCTAACGAAGTCTGGTATAAAATGTCTATAACTGGAGTGTTAATTATTTTCACCGACTCGTTAAAACATCGCCACATAAACTCAGTATCTAAAGATTTAGAGCTCATCACACTGAAAATACTGTCCCGGTTTTAGCTTTTATATCCCAATTAATTAGTTGCATTGAGATCTTTTTGACACATGCAGTGCGTTCGCGTTATTCGTTTGAAAGTGAACTTGCAGGACGAGTTGGTGGCAGTGGACATGTTGAAAGAAATGTTATATCAGAATATGTTGTCTTGACTATATTTCTTAATTTTACTAACTATATACATATAATAAAATTGGAGTGTCCGTTTTTAATATTGAAATAACCGTTTTTTACAAACGTTTTTAACATATACACGTATATACGGTACATAGACCAAAATAATATTTTTTTTAAATATTTTGTCTGTCTGTCTGTTTGTTCCGGCTAATCTCTTTAATGGCAGGACCAATTTTGACGAGACTTTTATTGGCAGGTAGCTGATGTAATAAGAAGTAACTTAGGCTACGTATATTTTAGAAAAGAACGCGCGGACGGAGTCGCGGGCGACAGCTACTCTTACTTATTACCAAACTGTTACATATATTTCTGTAAATATACTTTTAAAAAATGAGGGCACTTTTATTTGAAAGCCAGACGTAATAAAGGAATAACGGGAAATATAAGCTGCAATAAATGTTTGTACTGATTTTTATTTACTGAATAAATTTCGTAATTTTTTAAAATAATTACTGAATTAGAGCAAAATATTTAACATAATAAATTATAACAAGCCATTACCGTAATATTTTCTTTCCATTTTTAGGACATTTCAACCCCTCGAATCCCAATATATTCAAAATGTTTTGACACATTGAACATATTTTACTTTACTGTATATGTTATATGCCAATGACGAGACAGACTTGTCATCTGTAACTTCAGTTATTCATACAGTTGACAAGTCTCACTCACCAAACGTACCCAAACGGTTAATTGTAATATAGTTCCTATAACAATTTTACTATAATGTCACTTTAATACTGGTGTAGGGAGCTTATGTGAAAGAGCCTGCCCTTTCTAGCCTTCAAAAGGTTTCCACTGTAGTAAAGGCCACCCTCTTAAATAGATATAACAGTAGACTAACACTGAATTCTATTTTTCTGAGGTATTCATAATTTTGTTTATACATAATATTAAAGATAAAAATTATGTATATATTATAAAAGACAAATGTAATATAACAGACACACCACTTGTTGCACCCCCTTCTATCGGAAATTAAGAAGATATAGATACCAAAATAGATTAATTTGATACATATTTTAGATATTCCTCTTCTTATCTTTAAACTCAGAACATATAAGAAATTCTTAACCTCAGAATATGTATATAAAACATCCAGCAACAATAGTCATTACTTTTCTCATTTAATTTTGATGATCAAAAATAAATCTAAAAATATTATTCTTACCACAATAATACAATAAAACAACATCATTTATAGTAATTAAGTTTACTTACCTTAGGTACTTTAGCATGGACACCTGTTCTTACATCCCTGATAGTTGCTATGTCCAGCATTTCAACTTCCATATTCTGGTCAGTCCAAAATAAATAGAATCCCTTTGGATCCACCCGAAGCGTAACGGGCAGTCCAGCCCCAGAATCCTAAATTAAAACCAGCATTTTAATAATATGTACTTTTTAATATAAATTAAACAATGTTAAAGACATAAGAAAATATAATTCGTAACAAATTTAGTTTGTACTTCAGTCAAAAAAGTTTCTACAAGTTACCAAAATATTAAAGTACTCACTTCATCCCACTTTATAAATTTCTCCCCTTGTTGTAAAGCCTTTGACACCTCAATAGTCTTTAAAGTAACGTTGGCAGATTTTATTGTTTTTGACATTGCGATTATTTAACACAATTTAACGGAAATAACACTGTTCAAGATAAATAATGTCATCTTCCTTTTCACAAATCTATCTTTGAAATCTATGATCAATTATACACAGCATCCACACTTAACGAAACATAAAATAAATTGGAATCGAAAGCATTGAAACAGAAACAATATTTATAACAAATAATCTCCCGAAACGCCTCACTATCTAACAAGAATTTATTCCACATATACTCGACACGACGGAACTGGACCACGAAAAGTTGAGAAATGTCAAAATCCTATTGTGTCCCATTATGTACCAGGGTTAACATTATGTTCCTGCTTCTTTAACCTAAGTCCATTCTTGTTAAATTAGGATATTTATAATATTTCATGCTTAATTCCAGTATTCAAATTGAATGTTAGAACAAAAAATATAACAATTTTTATAATTTTTAACTAGCTCCAAAAGTTTCTGAACAAATATCGATTGCATACTCTGTCCCCTTCATTATTGTCATTTGTCACTGTTACTGTCATCTGTCATCGCCTTATTTTGCAATTGTCACATTACTTTCAACTGTCGTCTCTTTCCAATTTTTGTTTCGTTTTCGTTGCTTGATTTCTTTAAAGATTTTTAAATAAAGTAACATCTTAGCGGTGCGATATATTAATTTAAATAAAACGATAACATCAAGTGTTGTATAAAGATGCCGGAATCAGAAACAGTGGAAACTATAGATCAAAAACAAAATATTCCCAGAAAGCGTATACGGCATCGTAAACGACAACTTTACGATAATATTATAAAACAAATGGAATTTTACTTTAGTGATGCCAATTTAAGCAAGGATCGGTATCTGAATGAATTAGTGATTAAAGATCCATACGTGCCTATCAGCGAATTTTTAAAATTCAATAAAATCAATTCAATGACGCAAGAAATCAACGATATCGCGAAGGCTTTATCACATTCCACATTGTTAGAACTGTCGGAAGATAAACTTAAGGTATAATATTACCTCCTCAACTATAACAGCTAACCCTTAAGTTTTTACATGACTTTAGCTACCCATATACAATTTCAGGTTAAGAGAAAAACTCCATTATTGCCTTATGATGTTGATGCTAGAACTGTTTATGTAGAATCAATACCAGTGAAAGCGACACAAGAGTGGTTAAAGAAAGTCTTCTCTAATTATGGACATGTCGCATACATTTCATTGCCAAAATTTAGAAATACACAAAGAATTAAGGTATTGTTATTATTATAATATACAACTTTTGGGTCAGATTTCTAACTTACTATTATCAAATAATAATGGTAAGCACCAAGGTCATTCAACTGTCAGAAATCTTTAAAAAATTGGATATGTTTTACACAAAAATTAATTTCCATAATATGTCATAATAGGTCTATTTGTATAGAAATAAGGTTATATTAGCCTATCTGTTCTTTAAGACTGGTACTGTGCCAAAATTTAATAAGATATGATGAACTGTTGCATAATTATTGAGTAAACATAAAAAAACAAAATTAAGGAATCCCATTGGAACCCTAACTATTTCCAGGATCAAAAGTAGTCTTTGTGTCATTCCAGACTATCCTCTACTTCTGTGCGTAATTCCATCAAGATCCATTCAGCAGTTTAGTGACATCCTCTGACAAACATCCATATATCTATACTTTTTGCTTTTATAATATTATTAGGATGAAGATTATTTGATCTGGTTTTTTAAATTCCAGGGTTTTGGTTTCATTGAGTTTGAGAAACCTCAAGAAGCACTGAAGTGTATTAATGCTTTCATAAAAATGGGTTGCAAATTACCGACATGTATGCCACCTGAGGAACTTTCTTCAATAAAAATGTTTTCTGTTGATGAACCACCAAATGATGCTAATGAAAGTAAAGAAGAATATGAACCACCAAAAAAGAAAAACAAGAAATCGAAAGACAAAAAGAAGAACCTTGAACTGAAAATTGAACATGATTCAGATTCTGAAAGAAGAGTGGAAACACCAAGTGTAAGTTTTTTAAAAGATTCTTTTTAGCCACATGATGCCCACTGCTGGGCATAGACCTCACCATGGTGGTCCATTCTGTGCCGACCGCAACCAGGTTACTCCCACAACCTTGACCAAGTCATCGGTCCATCTTGGAGAGGTCTACCCATACTGTTTTGATCTATCTTTGGTCACCATTCCAGAATTTTATGGCCCCATCAACCAATTTAAAAAATTTGTTCGTAATATTATGATAAATTATTTTTTATTACAGGAAGAATCTAAAAATATAGCAACACCTTCAGAGGTAAAGTGAAATACTTTGTATTTTTAATGCTTTA
>JAAOEG020000030.1:1995642-2018547 GCA_011763625.2 Papilio bianor | reverse complement strand
TATTTAAATAAACTAGATATAGAAGTTAATTAGATATTAATGAAGGATTTTTAACCGAATCTGCAATTATATTTAAATTTCAATAAAACGGCAAACTGTGGCGTTATTTTATAACAAAAAATTTTGTACAGTTAAAGAAGTGAAGAAAGTTAAGCGAAGATATAGACACTTCAATTGTTTTTTAAATTTCCCGCTCGTTATATTAAGAAAAGATTCGATAGACAAGATGTAAAAGATAAAAGTGTAGATTTGAAAGATAGGAAAGATTGTATACTATTTATCTGTATTACTTGTCGATTAAATCAATTAATGAAAAAATGTATAAGAAAAAATCACATAGCTTTGCTTATATGCTACTTAATTCTAGCCTTAAATAACGAGGGATAAATGACCTCACAAAAATACAACCCTTAATATTGTAGTACATAAACACGGGACACACAAATCTATTTGAAAAATAATATTAACCTACGTCTCAGGTCACGACCGACATTCTTTCGTTTCCATGCGAAACCTTAACGAAATAATATTAGGATTTATATGGGACTTAATAAATAATCGTAAAGTACTTAACAAGGTATATACTCAACTGGACTTTGAAAGGAAAGAAATTATTATATACATAAAATATAGTAGAGGTTATAAAAATTTACATTGATTTGATTATGTTTATAACTGATTATAAATGTAAAAAATATAATAAGTAACTATTTAAATTAAAATTTAACCAGTTTGGATTTTTGGAAAATTTTAATGAGAAATTAACTTGAAAAAAAATATACAGACTGTTATAACTCATTCTCGATCTCTGACGAATGTATTCTTTCATTTCGAAAATATTCACTTCAAATCTCATGGCACTAATGTAATATAAAAAAAATAAATCAAAATTTTCCAAATTACCGTACTGAAATAATGTTAACCGTTAGTTTTCACTGCTTAAACATGGATACAAAAACATATTGTTATACCTGGTCTTTGAAAACACAATATGTGTTTGCACGTGTGCATCGACAGTGTAAACCGACGGTTTAATATATAAGAGATATACTTTTGCACGATCACCCCTCGTACGTCAAGACCCGACGGAAATTGTTATGTCCGAGAAGAGAACTATTAACAGACATAACTCTAATGGTCGGGTAACATGACCAATACTACTCGGGATTAAATACATATGGTTTGTTTGTATATTTGTTTGCTTGTTTATTGTCTTAATCCTATATCCTACAAACTACATCCCCAAGACTAGGAGAGATTAATAAAAAGATCTGTACAGTTAAGGGTACTCTTTGGTAAAAGCTGTGTATTTTAACCACCCTCGAAAAACTACTAATAATATGCATGTTGCCGTATGTGTTAAATATACAAAAAATATACAAGTTATTAACTTACTAACTTATTAAGAGAAGAACAGGCTCCGCAGATCAGTGTCCAGCAATCTATATAATACATTTTTCCGATATTTTGTCATTAGCTCCTTATTATATACTATTCCTATATACAGGCTACTGGTTTTTTTTTACATCTAATAGTCCAATGCCGTGTACTAAGAATACTATTAAGGCCTATTTAAATAAATAATTATAATGTTAATTTTATTTAAACAAATAAACATAAATATATATCATTATTTACATAATTAAAGAAATTAATGAAGTATATATGTATTGAATTTAAGAAACCGAATAATTGTAAAATATTATTCAATATTAAATAATATTAACATTAAGTAAATTATAAAAATAAAAAGATAAGAAAATAATAGCATAATATGAAAACTGCATGCATATATATACATACATATATGCAAAGATATATTTATGTATATATATTTATATACAAGACAACAGTTATGTATGTATATACAAAACTATTGTCTTGTACATCTTATAATAATTTTAATATTGTTTACGTTCTAATTTAGTAAATGTAAGTATTATTAGACGTTATTTTTGTCTTCAATTTCCATTATTTATGTAATTTAGAATCTTATATTAGTGAGACATGCTTACTTTATTACCGAAAAATTTCTGTCGAATTTGTCAGAGGTATTATGGTTAATTCCTATCCGCTAACGATATTACTGCACATACAGCCGTCGAATTGTTGATTGAAAAAAAAAACTAAACCAATTATCTGTTTATACTTAATACCTTAATAAATGCAACTTGTGATTAATAATACTTAGTTTATGCTTACTATCGATCATCGAGTTCTTCGGTTTGTCCTTTCCCTACGCAGCATTTCATACGTCACTTAACTTACGAATAATAGAATAAATAACAGAATTCCTTTCGTACGTCACTCTTTCACTCCATCCGTTCTTCGCACTTAAATTACTTAGAAGATTATACCTAATTATTATTTCTAAATAACTTATTTAATAACCGATACTCCAAGATGACAGAACATATAAATAGAAATGTATGCCAAAAATGCCCAACAGTAGGACTTAATCACCTATTAAAAATTACCATCTTAGGGAAGAAAGTATTGGTCAACAGATGTATTACGACCTTCAAATGCCCTTAGCTGTTACAAGATTTATAGAGGCTCTTGGTTACACATGACTTTTCAGGTGAGAGGTAGGTGCAAGATAGTCTTTTGCTGATGAATTGCGGTTGGGGTTTTTTTCTCCGATCCCACCTAAAATGGTCGAGCGATTCCGAGCCGCTATAAAAATTAGATGGTAGCATAGATTGAGCTGTGAATCTCAAAGATATGTTGGAATAAGTGATTAAGTCCTATTGTTTATACTACAATTAACTTATTAATCTTATTCGCAAACTATCTTATAATTACTGCGCTGACCCAAAGTGGGTTTATTAAGAATGTTCTACATGTAATTATAATGATTTAGTGTCATATTAAAATTCACAAATTTCCTATATCTAATATCTTATCTTAATCCCTAATATGTTAGTTATTTTATAATACTTCACGCGAAATTAGAATAGGGCCAGATGAGATGAGAGTTTATTATATATTCCTTAATAAAGTTGTACTAAGCCATTATTATTTCTTTATTGGGAATCTCAGTTATGGGGGTTTTTGTCAATTAGGTGTGCGATTGACATAAACTCTCAAACATCTAAAAGGTGGTGTGCACCATTCTGTTCCGAGTGAAGTACGGGTAGGCTTAATGTGTGTACAATGCGGGAATGTGACGTGTGGAACGTTTTTAAGGATTAGTTTTTATTTCTTAATATCTAATTTAACATCTCTGATTAATTAAGACTAATTCTATAGACGGTAAATGTATAATATATAATGTAACTTATGTAAAATTTGTATGCTATATCTTAAGCTTTTATTTAACATGTTATTTATAAAGGCCCGGCATGTGTTAAAATGATTTTGAAATGTACATTGATAAATTAGTGAGACCTATAATTAATTAATCTTAACTAATCCTTAAAACGTATGTGTCAGGTCGATGAATGTAGATCTTAATGTGTGTCTGTGAGTGTGAAACGTTTGATGAAATTTGTCATTTGCAATGACACGAAAACTTTGTTTTTATTTCTGTTACATTTGCGTTTCATTATTGATAGGAACTAGGTGACTCTGAAATCTTATATTTTATTGACATGATAACAAAAAGGTTTAATTCAACGAATTAATTATGTCCAAGTTGAATACTATTATCAAAATAATTGTGTAGCCAATTTATTTTAGGAACTCTCCCTTGAATGATTTGTTTTAAACTGTGTCTAGAATTCCGAAGAATTTCGACATGATATTGATTTACCAATTGGAAGTATTAATATACATACCATTATTGAGATATTACAATAAGCAGAGTCCCTTTCACAAGATCTTTGTACACAGCAATCGTGTCAGAAAATGGCGATGTAAAAATTATTTTTTTACCACCATTTCTGAACACGACACGCTGCTATTATCATGAGATATTTCAATCATCAAGTTAATTTCAGAGTCTTCAAGTTTGTTTTGTCCATTAGCATTTTAATTTAAGTACTTAGTTATACTTGCTTCCCTACAACACTGTTAAACCACTGAATCGTATCTGGCATAAAAAACCGGGTAATGTAAATGACGCTGAACAAGTCGACGTCTCCCGTTGCTAAGAAATTGTTCTACTCTTACTTTAGCAAACAAACCAAAATGCTAAATAGAACTGAGATATCTGAAATGTACTTCATCACGGTCTCCTTCCCGTCGAAAAATATAAAGTCAAATGAAATTATATTTTCTGTGTCATAAGCGGCTATGATGTAGTATCATTTCAAGCGTTACTTTGTGTTATGTTTAAGGTTCAAAGCGACTCTTTGTCATGTCAGGTGCAGTTCCGTTCTATGGGTTGTCTAGAACTAAGTTGTCTTTTAACATTCGATTCCTCGGTTGTGCAGAGGAATCGTGTTAAGAAATGATGGCGTTTGGTATTAAATTTAGATGGAACATTGGCGTTTATCATTTTGGATTTTTTTATTTAAATTCACAGATGGAATAATTTGCATTTCACGTAAGGTATTCGTGGTCTACTTTTCTATCCTTTGATTGCTTTGGTAACTGTTGTGCTTTTAATCGGTAATTCGCATACACAAAAAACAGTTGTACTCCAGTAAACTTTCCATACCCTCAATACATACATATATACTATGTTGACAATCGCGCCTATGCCAATATAACTGGCACAGGGCGCCTGCATCTCTCATCGTTAGGTGATTTAAGCTGCAGCTAGTTGTCACAACATAGGTTTAAGTTGTTATCCATCTACTAACCTTACCGATTTCAACAAACAGTTCAAATTATCAAGTGATAGAATCGTAGCTAGTTTTATTAATTGAAGTATGGTCATGTTTTAATGATTTTGTTATCATGTATCGTAGCATACAGTAACTTCAATGGTGAGATTGTTAAGGTAGATTTCTCAATAACTTTTGTTTGATTGTCCGGTGGTCGTAAAACTTAAGTGTAACAAAACAAGTTCATATTCGTAAGTATCACAATAGAGTAACAATCCTCCGCCTTTTATTCTTTGCCCTTAGACTTGGGGTTGGTGCAATAAGTCCCGCTATAATTATTGCTTTAAGTTATTATATTAAGCAATAGAGGATTGTTGCACTAGATGTTCGTGCTGCGGGTCCCTCGGTCGCCTCTTACGACCTCCGCGGGAAGACAAGGAGTAGTGCCACACTGTATTCTAATGCCGGCACTACACGGCGGCAGGTAGGTTACAACGTTAACTGGTTGTAATTGTCTGATAAACGCATCTTTGTCAAGTTGTAACATCATTATGAGTCGACGTAAATGTATATATTTTAATGTTGTTTTAATCATTACATATATTTGCTTAACATTTGTCTCGGAATCCATATTAAATTTTTGATATTCGTGACGCATTTAGCTACTGTTCGATACTAACCGGCTAAGAAATCTTTACATCTTTTCATAAAAACAAGTGGTCTAAATATCATTCCAGAAAACCCTCTATTATTTATATTTACAATGTAAGGGTGGTAAACGCACACCGGTAAAAACCAGCAGGAGACGTCATCCCACAGCAGTTAGGGCATCGAGATGGCGTCAAATGGGTTGTCACCCTTAGGGTTTTTTTTGGTGGTCCATATCTCTTAAATCTTACCATTTGTAACGAATAGTAGAAAACGCAACCGAATAAAGGTAAATTTTATTAAATAATAATACGGAAATAATACCTACATGTGTTGCGACATGTTTCTGTAATTTACCAAGTTATGAAAATTGGCAAATATCTCAAAATTCTTAGCAATGTCCGTATTTGTCTATGTCAATATAATTGGGTTACTGTTTGATTTACACCAATGACGTTGCATTTAATTAAACAAATACACGAAAACATCTTTCAATCTATCGTTATTACGATTACAAACAAGTCGACCAAAGCATTACAACCAGACGGACGTAAGACTCATCTTTTATCGTTAGGGGATTCAGATGTTTTCTTATGAACGGCCAGAGACAAATATTAAGATCTTTTGCAACTCTCATAGACTACAAGAATCATAATTGTAGGCCTTTCGTGCTCTCTGAAAATGGCTTAAGTTTTTGTTACTGATTTTGCTGGTTTTTGTACGAAGCAAAAAGTTTAGAATTTGCGTTCCAAAGTTAGCGTTTTCGACATCTTAGTTTTGATTCTTTTAGGTCAACACATTTTATCATAGCTTTAGTTTCCTATAGATCCGTAATATTGACTGCATTCACAAATAACAAGTGTACAATCTGATCATACCACACCCTTTATTATTATATTTACAAATTGTTTAAGAATGCAGCACTCTTGTCTAGCTTCTCTCATCATTATGTGAATCGATATGCCGCCAACTGCTATCATTCTTTAGGGTTATTTTCCTTTCACTAAATATTACCGACCTTAGCAAACAGCTAGAAAAATGGTCATATCATTTTTTCTATGAGTACGAAAGACCCATTCAATGTTCTCGAGTTTATGTATTGAATCAAAATAAAGTAACTGCTATAAAAAATAATTTTTTCGCGTTTCTTTTTTAAGTTTCACAATCAATGTTTGTCCTTAAGATCCTCTGCCATTTGTCCTCTGCCCTTTGACTTGGGGTTGATGCAATAAGTCCCGCTATACTTATTGCTTCAAGGTATTAAGCGATAAAGGATCCTTGCACTAGATGTTCGTGCTGCGGGTCCCTCGGTCGCCTCTTACGACCTCCGCGGGAAGACAAGGAGTAGTGCCACCCTGTATTCTAATGCCGGCACTACACGGCTCCGTCTTGTTCATGGTGATGTTTTGATCGGTTGTTATTATCATTTTAACGATGGTAATTTTGATGGTCTGTTGATTTTACTAAAGTTATTGTTTAATTTTCAAAAATTGTCAACTCATCACATTAATAATGTTACAATTTAGGTTAAGATTATGTTTAACGAGACTTTAAATTGATATTATACGAAACAAAACAAAAAATCATTGTTTTTTTTTCAGATCGTTATTGATTCGTAGCAGATTTATATCTACTATGTGGTCTAGTTGATAGTTAATGTTACTGTATACTTCGATAACCTTGGGTTTATTTTGTGAAACCTTCTTTCTAGATTGACTTATTTTCTTAGATTAAGATCGTTCTTTACAAATCATTCCATTTGGTCTATTCAGTTATGTTAGTTATTATTCTTTTTATGGTCTTTGTATATTTTCGTAGTGATTTCAGTTCAGTACAAAAGATTTGAAAATAATAGCTTAATGGTTAATTTGACAAAAAATAAATGTGATTGCAATTCGCTTTTAATGAATTTAATAAAAAAGGAATACATAAACTGATTTCTTAATTTGATATATATCAGATTATGCTGTACCAGAGGTAATGAGATAGTTTAAAAGTTAACCTGGTGATAACAAAAAAGTTCATCCCTGAATAAATGATGCTGCGCTTGGACTTTGAAAACCAAAGTCTAGTGCAACAATACAATGAGATGTTAGATGGTAGGTCTCAAACTTCACGTAGCGATAAGTACAATGGTCGAAAGTTAACTAAATTATTGTGGACCGTGGTACGTCATAAGTTTTCACACTGTTGTCAAAAAATCAGCAAAGATACATTACTTCACGCACAAAATCAATGCCAATCCGTTACCCTATTGCGTTGCCGCTCTTAGAGTTGTGATGGTACTTCTAAAAATTTACTGATTTCAAAAAAACAATTTGATAAAAATTATGACCTACCCAGTTATATGTGTTCAATGTTTTTATTAAAGATCGGTAATATGACTCCATTCACAAAAAACAACTGGACTTTCAAATCGTTCCTACCCTATAAGACCCATACACGGTCTGCTTAAGCAGTACCCCCCGGCTGAATAGTTCGGCGGCCTCTGCCAACTGCGGACCGTTCATGGGGAGTGTCGACTGCTGACTTCCTAACGCCGAACGTTGGATGCAGTCAGGAGCAGCACCCTGGTAGTACATGCACAGTCGACGTGACCAAAGATTCTAGCATCTATCATCGTTAGGGTAATCAAGATGGTATCAACTTATTAGTCACTTAATAGGGTTAAGATGTTCCTTCTACTAAATATTACCGACCTTAATAAAAAAATAGAAAACAGAGGACTTAACAGAAATAATAAGGAGTTTAAAAATAAATGTTGTTTAAAATTATTGAAAAAGTGTACTGTGTCCGTTTTTTATTTATTTGACCGCCAATGTTCAATGTCTATCGCTTGTTGATCTTGCCCTTTGACTTGGGGTTTGTGCAATAAGTCCCGTTATACTTATTGCTTCAAGATGTTATATAAAGCGATAGAGGATCCTTGCACTAGATGTTCGTGCGACGGGTCCCTCGGTCGCCTCTTACGACCTCCGCGGGAAGACAAGGAGTAGTGCCACCCTGTATTCTAATGCCGGCACTACACGGCGGTATCGTGTCCGTGGAAATCCAATGTCGAATGTTATTATCGATTTTAATTACTTATAACTGATTTTTGTATGAAATCGGACGTGATTAAGTTATTTTATTTATGCCGAATTAGTTTTGTAGTAAGTCGCGTTCATTGACGGTGTTCTACTTTAAAAGCGAGAATCTTTTTAGAGGTTTACGTTTTTAGCGATTTTTTTTGTAACTGTAATACCGGGAACAACGGCGACTGTACGTAAATGACACAGGACATTAGTTTTTGTTACAAATTTGTCGTTATTAAGATTTTATTCTTTTATCATTGATGCGCCTTTTGACTTAATAATTTAGGGAACTTAAAAACAACTTTCAAATTATTAATACTTGGCTACGGCTGCTAAACACCGGTATTATGGACTCTTTTCACAAAAACAGGTGATCTCTAAACATACCGTAATATTGACAAGCAAACATTTCTAGAATATTACTAGTTTTTAGCAGAAATGCCAAAAATGAAACTTATCAACAACAACTAAACAAAAAATCATGTTCTTCGTTTTAACATTTTATTTTAAGATGTTTCTCGAATCGACAGAAAGTTCAAAAAGTTATTCTCAAATATCTTAGTCTACTCATCTATCATCAAAATGGAATTTAAGACATTTTAGCTTTTGAAGATCTTAATAATCCTATTAATTTAATACAACCAAGTTTAGAAAATATCCCTAAAATTACAAAGTCCAGGCGCATCTGAATTATTCGTTAAAAGTCAGTTCTTTCAGATATGTATTGGGCCAGTGCAATTTTATCTTAGCTAGTTCTAGAGATCGGTAATATTGACTCTATTCACAAAAACAAGTAGTCACTCGAATCATTTCAACCAAAAGTACCCAAAAGTATCAAGCACATTGATTGGGACCCATATAGTTATACCAGTACTATATAGTTCCAGCTTCTCTCATCGTTAAGGGAATCGAGATGCCATCAACTGCTGTCACTTCAGGCTACAGTTGTTCCTTCACTAAATACTACCGACCTTAGCAAATAGCTAGAAAAATGCAACTAGACTCAATCGCATTGATTGGTATGTTTGTCATGTTTGTAATCACGATGTCAACGAGTAGGTTTTCATGTCCTATCACTACCTAATCTAACTTAACTATAGCTTACCTAACTTGATCAAGTTGGCATCTTATGTGTTACAGCCGTTTACCTTATCTAATTACTCTACTTACTTTAGAATTAATTTCTATGCTAAATGCTTATCTTGATCACAGATCTACATAAGCTGTAATTAACTTAATCGCATTGGCGTAGTATTTTGCTTCATTAGTAATCCTAAGTATTAATCCATATCAATACAATGCATCACCATTTTATAATAAAATATTTGTAATTTCCTTTGGATTATTATGTTCTAGGTCTTGTACTTTTACAGTATAACTCCGTTTTTCCAAATATAATTCAATCATTAATTGTTACAGGTGGACTTGTATATTTTCTCTGAGAAACGCCATTTTGAATATGTTCAGTAAAGTTGTGGTCGATTTCAATCGGTCTATTCTTTCTTTTCATTCGATTATAAACTTGATGGTTTTTAATCTTAATATTCCCGCGTGTTCTGTTTACACTTTATCGATTAATGCTGGTTTTGTGTAACTCATTTGTGAAAATTTCAAATTGTCAGTTATAAAAATAGCTTCTATTCAGAATTCAGATCTATTCAGATGGTTAAGGCATTGACGATCAGATGGTATGGTGGCTTATTTCCAAAAATCATGTGACGGGATTTTTATCCAGTTTGAGGTAAGCTACGATGGTCGTTGCCGTGAGAGATGTGCTGATATTTTAGAATCGATGTTATTGTCTATTGAAGTTGTTTTTTTTTTAGTTAAACGCACATGATTATAAATCGATGGATAAATATTTTTTGAAACCATGAATATTTGTCTCTGTTCTTGATTTAGTTTTTATTTAGATGATAACAGGTAGGTCTGCGTAAGATGTCATGGCACGATATTACGAATTGTTCGGTAATTCTTAGGTTATTTTTTGTCAGTAGATGGTTATACTTAATTTTCCTGGCAAGTTGGAGTTGTTACTATGGCCAGTTTTCCTTTGTTGTAAATGTGATGCATTGCGTTCCATGGTTTAAAGATGGTAAGCTTATTGATTACACACTTAAACCTATTTTTTTTGTATTTATGTAATTTTTTTACAAAAATATATTTGTTTTTTTTTTTACCTGGAACCTAAGTATTTACAAACTACGGATTTTGACTAGAGTTACACGTCGCATTCAATGTCATTTTACATGCCTTACTGAATAACTTATGTTTATTTTATGACTAGTAATAAGACTTGACTAGATGTAACTTAAAATAATTGAGTACATTATCCCTTACTTAGCTTATTTCGGGTACTGACGCAGACCGTTACGCTGACTATTTTTATCACTAAATTAATACTATACAAAAAAACTAAATATTCAAATAAATAACCGAATAAACCGAAATGACTAGTAAATTTTGGCGATAGTGAATGTACTGAGTGATCAACTTTTAATGTTTTTATCGCAGGTTGTGTAATAATAATCAAATATTAGATTCACAAAATATGTTAAATTAACCTTTGAAATATTTTAAATCAGCACTCAGTGATTCCGTTTACACCGACGGAGAATTTAATTATATTAATAACATTAATATAACGCAAAATTTAACAATCCTCAGCATTATGTCCTTTGCCCTTTGACTTGGGGTTGGTGCAATAAGTCCCGCTATACTTATTGCTTCAAGGTATTAAGCGATAAAGGATCGTTGCACTAGATGTTCGTGCTGCGGGTCCCTCGGTCGCCTCTTACGACCTCCGCGGGAAGACAAGGAGTAGTGCCACTCTGTATTCTAATGCCGGCACTACACGGCAAATTCATTCCTTGTTTTTTATTTTGTTTTGAATATTCCTAATCTCATTTCTTTCTCGTTAAACTTTAGTTTTGTTCCATTTATGTTCCATGTTGGTTCTTTAATCGATAATTAACACACTATCCAGATGTTACAAAGCTACATTTGTTCCAATGCTTGATTATGTCCAATCATGTTCCATATTGATTTTGTTATATTCATATTCTTTACTGGTTCTTTAATTGGTAGGTGGTACAAATTACAGTTATAATCCTTTTTTCTTAATTTCCAGATGTTATAAACCTTCTTTTGATCCAATATCGCAATGAACACAGCATCCTTACAGTTTAAGATGTCAACAACCTCTGTTACAATCGCTTCGGGTTAAGATTTAATATTCCCCACAATAGAAAAAGTTCCTTTGATTTTCTCAAACATTTTCTGTGCCATTTTATGTCCTTATTTCAGAACTTTATATTAACTCGTCCCATAACTTTTTTGATTTAATATTAATTGTTGTTTGTTACTGTTGAATTGTTTAATAAAATTCTAACCGTTGGTGTAAATCTATCGCCAATAATTATTATATTGATTTATGTATTAACTTAAATTTTTATATAAATATACCTAATGCGGAAGACTCGCTGTTTTTTATATTTATTACACTGGTTTAGATTTTATTTATTTATCTGTATAAAGCCTTAACCAATGTAAGAGACATGTGCTGCAATACTATATTAATTTTGTGTCCATGTTGGCATCATTTACTTACTATATAATAATACTTATTTGACCTTAAAATCAATTCTGTCTTTAAAAATATACTTAACGTTTAAATTTATATAAGATAATATACTAATTCTTATCATCGCTCATATGTTAGATATTAAAAAAAAACTTTACATTACCACCTATCTTTAAAAATATTTTTAGAAAATTTTCCGTGGCTATAAATAATTTATGTACTTGTTGAAAATTTTGTAATATACATATATATATAGCAAATTTTTAGCACGTAGTGTTATTATTAAATTTAGTTTTTATCGCTCGTTTTATTTGCATTATATAATTAAGAGCTATATAAATTAAAAAAAAAAACGAACAAAATTACAAAAATAACTATATAACAAAAGAATGACATAAGTGTGGGTTATGCATTTTTCAATCAGAGATCCCCAAATATATTTTCTTGTCAGTTTAATATTTAAGTTGTCAATTTGTGACCTTTCAATTTTTATTTTGAATCATTGTACACTACATCCTGGTATTCTGATGATGTCAAGGGGTCTACCTAAGCACATTGGGAATCACCTTTCAAGTTGGACTGATAACCTCGTGGTGGCAGAAAATGAATGCGGCTTGCAGAGAACCGCGAAATATGATAAGTATTGGTGATGATTAATATCTAACAGTTGATTGGAAAGTGGTAATGGTGGTGATGATTATGATGATAAAAAATAGACAGAGAAGTTAGAGATTTAAAAAAAGAAATGAAGTCAATTAATGGTATAACGATGTTAATGCCATTTTTGTACTAAACATAACCTAAAATTTAGACAATTAACTTATAAAACCATCAAAATATTAGTAAAACAAATCAGACAAGGGAGAGAAGAGAATAAAAAATTAACAAGTATATAAACCTTACCTAACCTTAACTATTAAATATGTTAATGTATGTATGTATGTTTTTAATATTAGCAAATAATCTACTGTTTTACATCATTTTATTTTTATGTCCATTTTGTATGACCTTATATTTACAACTAGTTGTAGAATTTTACTAATAGGCATTTTGGCAAATGTCGCATGTAAACTTATGTGTTTTACTAAACTAACTTTTCTTAACTTTTAAAATAGAATATTCCTTAATCACCTATAAATTATATCGATCGATTTCGCACGTTCATTTATTTGTACAATTTTTTTAACATGTAAAATTCATTGGCGATTTAAGTTTTTCTTTGTTATTTATTACTTAAATAGTTCCCAATTCTAATGGAGGGTTAGTGCATAAGTATGATTTTGTATAAGCGTTTTGTATTTCAATTATTTTGTGACTCTTGCTTAAATGGTTGAACCAATTTGGGAGAGTGACGTTTTATAATATTTGCGAAGTGTCATAGAGAACTGTCAGTTGATGGTTGATGAAGCAACAATTTGTCTATTCGTCAATATGTTAGATTAAAATACGACTGGTTATTTAGTTAGTTACTTTAAAGATGGTTGATTTAAAAAAAATCGTTTCGTTATTGTTTTTGTAATTATATTTAGCTACTACATTTCACTCGACTAAGGTAATCATTGGAGATTTGAAAGAGATAATATGAAAAATAGTATAGAGGATTATTATATTAGGACTTAGAATAGAAAGAGTTTGGAATTATTATTAGGGGTTAAAGATGAAAGAGAAGAAAAGGATCGATGTAGAATAATAAGAAGATTAAAGTTTTGAAGAATAAAAAAATTAAAGTTACAAGAATATATATTCCCGGATATATATTATGACAAATTGTAATTGTTGTAGAAAATTAAATTTACGCTTTTGTAGCTTTTTATATTGAAATCAAAATTTGAATTTACAGTTTTGCTAAATAAAAACCAAACTGAAGTCTCTTTGAACTGTTTTACTGTCAAGTAAGTTTTCATTACGAAAACGGTTATACAAAAATTTCATTCTTATCCTTTTGAAAAACAGAGATGATAATAGTTTTTGTATTGTGTTGGTCGAAACGTAGGGTAATTTAGTGTGGTCGATTTTTTTTTCTTCATTTTTATCATTATCTTATCTCGCCAATGTATTTTACCTAAAACTACTTAACTAATATTTACACAATACTCGTTTTATTGACAATCCTTTATTGTAATTATGACTTAATTATAAAAATTATTTGCTATCGTAACGCATAGTAACTTCCGCTTATACACGCACTATAATAATTTGATTACATACAAAATTTTATACCTAGATAATATATATATAGTTATAGTAAGCCTACAATATCCTAAATAGATTTCGTTATCAGAGTTAAAAATCACAGAATTGAAATAAATTAAATAAAAAACGAATAAATCAATGTATAAGTAACGCAATGCACTTACAAAAATAAATTGCAAATAAATAATATTTAAATGCAAAATATTATTTTGTCAAATTGTATTATTTAATAATACTTTCTGTTTAGATCAGAAAAAACTTTTCCGTTAATAAATTCATCCACTTTTTAAGTTGGTATAATTTTAGTACCCTTTCATTTATTTTTTTCTATAAAAATTTATCATGTAAAGCCAATTTCATGTTACGTTAACTCGCCTCATACTTTTATTCCTTCCGAATACTTTATTTAAAATTAAAGATAATTGCGAAAAACTATATGTTAAATCAGATTGTTGAAAAAATTATCGCAGTAACTTAGATTAGACTTAGATTTACATAAGTTAACAAATTATCAATTATGTAATTATTAAATTACTTAATAAGTTATTAACTAATGTAACGATATCTACGTTTGTATGTAATGTGCTATGTTTTACTTCGTCAGATATATTTACACATCTTATGTGATAATAAAGATATGAAGAATAAACTTAATATAACTGCACAAAAAACAGAATACGCAAGTGAACCTTATCACAAGTTGTTAATCATTTTGTGCTCCATTCCATTAACATTCTATCATCACGTGTGTTTACACTGAAATGAGGTTGCAATGATTTCTAATTTATGTAAAGGTAAAAGGTTAAAATAGTCGGAATCACGGAGATGATTTTAGCTCGTCAATACTGATCTTAAATAGACATCGAATCTAAACACGATTACAATTAGAATACGCGGACATCGAAACCCTTCTTGGCCGCGATCGGCAGACGTTCCCCCAGAAGATAAGGGTTGTCTATCTGAAATGTAAATCACCGGTCTCATTAAAGTGCTTAGCAGACAGCAATATTAGTTGCAACAACTATCAATTATCAAATTTCCCTAATCATAGCACGATTTACTGTTACGCAAATTTTAGCCCCTACATTTCGGCTCTCAGAACTAATATTATGATAGATTGCAGCAACTGAAAACAATTGTCGATCATCAGAATTTGCAAGTCGAGTTCTACGTGAAGACAGTTCACTGTAGCCTATCCTCGCTGTTTACCAGTTGCGGCAACAGTTGGTGTGTCTGCAAAGCGCTTAAGATAAGACAATCGACATCGACAAGCATTAAGATCTTAAGGATGAAAATCGTATACATCTTCTAATAGAGTAGATTAGAAAAACTTACGTCTATGTTAAACTTCTTGGCGGCGTGACTCTTGTGGTGCTCGGGGAAGCGTAGCTCGAGGTCGGCGGCGTCTGGTGGGCAGCTGAACATGTGCTCGCCGTCGCACATGCAGCGCTGAGCAAGCTGGTATTCGCGGCTGTACGCGGCTGTGTTCTCAAACTCACTGATGCAGCCTTGCTCTTCTATATACAACATTACTTCATTACAATTCGATAAATTAAACCTAACAGTAGGAACGTATATAATCTCCAAAAGTGGATTGCTAAATAATATGGTTTAAATTATTGCTAACACTTATAATATCGTGCGTTCGTCTGCTTTACAATTTGACTTTTAGTAAATCAATTCTAGCAGAAAAACGGAATCCTAATATTTAAGAGGATTATAAGTAAATGATTCAGAAAAGAAATCTAACATTCTGAGTATCGGTGTATGAAAAATAAAACTTAGTATCCTAAGTGTCCTATTCCAGAGTGTGTTCTATATCTGTACAAAATCTCAATAAGATACCTTAAACCGTTGCGGACTTATCGAGTACATATGTAAATAAGAAAAAACTACGTAACCCTCGGGAACCGTAACTATTTACGGGATCAAAAGTAGCCTATGTGTTTTTCCAGAGTATCCTCTACATCTATGCCAAATTTCACCGAGATCCGTTTAGCAGTTTAAGCGACAACCTCTAAAATACATCCATCAATCCATCCATCCATCTAAACTTTCGCATTTACAATATTATTAAGGTTAAGATTAAGATTATACTATCAGATTTGGTAGATTTGGCGGAGTGTACTTAATGAGTGAATTATTTTTCTCATTAAATACATATTTGGTTTAAGTTGGATTGGATTGTAAAAACTGATTTGGATAAGGTTGTAAAAACTTTTACCGTGTTCACATATTTTGACTCACTATCCAAATTTATAAGGGACGTAATAATCTTATCTTAAGGAGAACTTACCAGTATAGCCCACGGGACAGGGGTTGGGGGGATTGCAGTAGGCCGGCAACACCGCGTCCGTCTTGATCATCTGCCTGTTGGGAAGCACGCCCGACGGCTGCAGGCGCTGTTCACCCTCGCCTGCTCCGCCGGTTACATACTGATGGCCCCATAATGAGCTATACATAATAAAATATATTTTAGACTTATTTTGAATTCCAGTTCGGCTTCGAAGGTAACTTACTGAGACGTGTGATGTGACATGTAACTTCAGGCCTTTCTTATGATTAGATAACATTAAATAATCTGATAACAATGACTGAAACACCAACGTCAGTTGTTTTGACTTTAAGCATAACAAGGAGTGAAGCCACACTTCAGCGTTTTCTATCCTAAGTTCCCTCTTCTAATGAAGATGTCTATATGTGGGGGTAAAGTGGTGGGAAATTGCCTTACAATTTATAGTTACCTGTGCTGCAAATACTCTTGGTCGCGCAGGCTGGGGCTGGGGTTGCCTTCTATCAGCGAGTCGTAGTCCAGCTGCTCGTGCTGCAGCTGCCCGTGCTGCAGCTGCCCGTGCTGCAACTGCTCGTGCTGCAGCTGCTCGTGCTGCAGCTGCTCCTGCTGCAGCTGCTGGCTGGCGCGCGCCATCATTGCCAGCCGGCGCTCGCTCGGGGGCAGCTCGAGGTATGTGGACGCGGCCTCGTTGAAGTCCTTGCCCATACGTTCCACAACTTCACGAAGCAAAGCCTCGGTTAAAATTGGGTCCTAGTGACGAAGGAGACAAATGGTGAAGTCAACCAAGAAGTATATATCAGTCTAGAGATAAAAGGTTCGGTAGTTTTGTATGTTTCAATCTTGATTCTAACTCCGAAAAGAATTGTATCTAAGTAAAATAGCATAGAAATCTCTTACCTTTTCCCCAATAGAACCATGGGGGATAAACGCCATTGCCCCTACGATGCTTATCGCCAAAACCAGAACTCCGCGGTGGCCCATTGCGAATCTGTAGCAAAAGAAAGAAGGAGATTTTAATCCATTCAATAAGTTAATTAATTCATACATACATTCAATAATAACGTTAATTAAGTAATGGAATTTATTGTAATGTTAATTATATAGATTAAGATTTTATTTGTAAGCAAAAATTACATACAAAAATGTAACTTCATGGACCATCATATTGCTCATGTCATAATAAATAATTACAGCAAAAACAGGTACATAGATTGTAATTTACTATTATTTATTTTATATATCAAAGCTAGTTAACATAGCAACAATGTAAACGAACTGTTTACAATCAATATGATTTAACATGACATAATAATATGATGTATGTAAAAAAAAACATTAGTATCCATTGAATTGATCCACGTGGGTGTAAGATGAGTGATCAGATACTGTGAGAATCGGTTTCTTTGAAGATTTAAACAAAA
This sequence comes from Papilio bianor, assembly GCA_011763625.2. Classification (NCBI taxonomy): domain Eukaryota; kingdom Metazoa; phylum Arthropoda; class Insecta; order Lepidoptera; family Papilionidae; genus Papilio; species Papilio bianor. The sequence continues at coordinate 2,000,623 of JAAOEG020000030.1, read as the reverse complement.
AATATCAATAAAGCTTAAGATACGGAACAAACGCTTTAAGCATTCGTTTGAAAATGTAATTGTACAATATTGTAAGATACGATAGCGGCGAATATGTGGGCATTGCCATATAAAACTTGGAGAGTATTTCATACGTCAATCCCTTTTATTATATATTAATTTTATATATACACTAGCAGTCGCTCGAGACTCCGTCCGCGCGGAATTAAATTAATTCTGGAACGGTTCTCCGAAATGTACAGGTTGCATCACGATGTTTTCCTTTACCGTAAGAACGTCGGACATATGAAATTCGAAATTGAAAAATATTGCTACATAGCTGGAACTCAAGACCTGCGGATTACAAGTCAAGTGCTTAACTCCTGAGCTACCGAGGCTCTCATCACCATTGAAACATTATTGGGGTAATATAGTGTATATTTATTGTTTAATGTATTTGTACCTATTCCTGAATTGTACTGTACTTGAAATGAAGTTCGACGCTGAACTAATCTCGATGAAATTTGGCATAGATATAGAGTTACAGAGATAGTTTGGACGAACACATGGGCTATTTTACGCAATAGTTACGGTTCCCAAGGCATACGTGATTTTTGGTTATTTTTCTTTTTTATTCGATAATTCCACACCTTTTCAACATATCTTACCAAAATTTAGCACAGATATAGAACATTGTTTAAATAACACTTAGGACACTAAGTTCTATTATAATTTCGCGTGGACGGAGTCGCGGACGACAGCTAGTTTTTAATAAATTCGAGATACGGTCGAGTTTTGCGCAACTAAAGACGAAATTAAACTTCTTTATACGAAAATAATTTCTTTGATCTTCGTTTTAATTATTCAAACGTAATCTGGGGAGCAAAAAGAAAAATATATCAAGTCCCATCAAATTGACAGTATTTGTTTATTGTAAATTAAAAATAAAATCGTGGATTGCTTCGTCTCGATTCGTATGAGATTTTTGTAATCCTAATTGAAAACATTAAACAACTGTATTTCACGGCTTAAATTGGGTATAGCTTACTTGCGGAGTGAGCCCTTAATCTTACTAAAATTATAATTTACTTACTAATATTAAATCTGAACTTCTGAACGGATCTCGATGAAAATTGACATAGATTTAAAACACGGGAAGGACATATAGGCTAGTACTCATTACGGTTTATATTATAAGACTAGTTGTTGCCCGCGATTCCGTCCGAGCGTTCTTTTTATAAAATAAACGTAGCCTAAGTTACTCCTTATTACAGCTACCTGCCAATAAAAATCCCGTCAAAATCGGTCCAGTCATTTTAGAGATTAGCCGGAACAAACAGACAGAAGACACTCTAATTTTATTAAATGTATAGATTGCATTAAGCTACTTTTTTGTAATCAAACATATTCTTTTATTCTATTGGATGGGACACTACTGTTGTTATTTAATTTTAGTCAACAAAACTGAAGCAAAGCCGAACAAAAGCATGTCGGTCTTATATGTAAGGAACGAACGTAAAATTATACAAGACTGTGCAAAAATAAAAAAGCAAAAAAGAGGTATGGGTAGGAACTTGCTAGTGTAGATAAGGTACCGGTCACAGTGACGCGCGGCGCGGGCAGACGGCGTAGGTTCGCATTTCACAGATTCACTGTCCATTCACTAGCGTTCATTGAGGCTTTCTATCACCATAGAGTAATAAACTATAGACACACCTATAAGTTTTAAATTGTAAAATATGTAACATTATTATTGCCTAAAGATTATTCGAATTAGACATTATTTGTAATTAATATAATTGGGTATATAATTTGGTACCTAAAATCTACTGATTGTGATATGTTTTGTTAGATTTATATTCCCATAATATTAGTAAAGTGGAAGTTATTTTAACCAGTTATATGTTTTCCGTTAATTGATTTTTGAGTAAAAATTTATAATCTTATTGTAATGTATGAATAACTGTTTTAAAATACTAAGCTTTAAGATGGAATAAAGTGAAAACTCTGTTGTCTTATTACTCTACGTAAGGTAGACGAGAAGCGAGGGCGGCTGCGCGGGCGCCGGTGCAGGCGTGGGCGAGCTGTCGGCGCGTCCTCCTGCGCCCGCGCGCGCTCCCGCCTCCGCCTCTAACGTACGACACACTCAATGTCGATATCATAAACACTCGAAACAATACTCATGTTACGTTACTACCAATTCGAATGCATTAAGAATTCAAGTGACAGGTTGTTTGTAACTTGTTTCTTCGGACTATGTTATTTACAATTACTTAAAAGATAATTCCGATAAAAGAAAAAGACGATGAAAATCCTAAATACGTTATAGCCCATGGATTTTTTTTGTTTTTTTTAGTTACGATGTAAGAACTTATAGGAGACTAAATTTTGCCTGCGACGTCGTCCGTATGGAATAGTGCTTTTGGGTATCATTTTTGATTATTTAAAACGCACGGGCGTCTGATTTCATGTGTCTGCCAGTTTCCATCCCCTCTCAAACTCTCACAACCATTTTTTTGCATTGAAAAGTAGCCTTTGTCCTTTCTCAGACTCTAGACTAACAACATACCAAATTTTATTGAAATCGGTTCAGTAGCTTTGGAGTGAAAGCGAGACAGACAGACCGACAGAATTTCGCATTTATAATATTAACAAGGAATGAACAGGAACAAAAGAAGGTTGTACATATCTGATAGGTGAACTTAGATTTATGACCAGGCATTAATAAAATTTTCTAATATTTACTAATTCATTGTTAGCACAAAAAGTACGATGACCAAAGCATTTTAAAAACAGTTTTCGTATTTGTAATTTTTTCAACTTGACAACAATTTTTTATCGATATCTTTTGAGGCTATTTGTATGGTTACATCACTTTGAAGAGCGATAAAACCAGTCCATAGAAGCGGGGGCGCTGCGGTAATATAACGTAATTCTAATTTTATATCCGAACGGAACTTTATAAAGTGGCTGAGATAACAACATGTCTATTACATTATCCATGTTACTTTGAATGTTGTCCAACATATGTCACTATGTCAACAGTCCTTGTACAAACATTTTAAAACTAGCTATCGCCCGCGACTCCGTCATCGCCGTGCGTTCCTTTTCTAAAATAAAAGATTTTTTCTAAAATTAACGTAGCCTAAGTTACTCCTTATTATATCAGCTACCTGACAAAAAAAGTGCAGTCAAAATTGGTCCAGCCATTTCAGAGATTAGCCGAAAGAAACAGACAGACAGACAGATAGACAGTCAGACAGACAGACAAAAATTTTAATAAATGTTATTTTGGTGTATGTACCGGATATATATTCATATTCATGTAGTAAAAACGGTTATTTCAACATTACAAACAGACACTCCAATTTTATTATATTTATAGATGTGCTTTGACGATAAATAATAATAAAAAATAGCAATACCAATCAAGTATCTTTAAAAATATGAATATTAGCCGCTACGTTTTAAAATAAAATGCTCTAACATTGTCGTTCTTAGATCACTAACGTCCTCACTGAGGGTAGACTCCGATATTCTAACTTAGTGGTGATTAGACCATAGACAACTACCCTGGCCCAGTATAGATTGGTTGACTTGTGCAGGTTGCATCAACATGCTTTCCTTCACCGCAAGTACGTCGCAAAAATGTACATATGAAATTCTTAAATCGAAAAAACCTGGTACATGGCGGGATTCGAACCCAGGAACTGCAGATTACAAATCAAGTGCTAAACCCCTGAGCCTCCGATGCTCTTGCATGCTTTGACTCTTCAATCGTTTTTCAATTGTCGATCAAAAAAAAATAGTTCATCAAATTCGACTTCGTTGTATGTATATATTCTAATGTGTAAGCTATATTATTGTAAAGTTTGATCGAAATCCATTCAGTAATTTTTACAAGAAAGAGTAATAAACATCCATCCATACTTTCGTATAAACTTTTGCGTTTATATTAGTATGTTCATAAATCTTTACGTAACTCTAGGTAAGTAAAACATTTCAAGAAATCCATATCAAAGCAGGCGCAAGTAATCGTTAAGGAAAACTTTAAATTGACTACGCTGAGTACAATTTTAATCAATCAATGCTTATGAATGGGCCTTCCCTCGGACATCATCAAAGTGCCCTTTCCTCTTATTTACTTTGAAGTGCCGATGAAGTGTCGGTCTCCTTATAACATTATGAGTAAACTATGACTTGCAGAAAAACATATACCATGATTTAATCGGTATTCCTATTCAATCATATGGTATTGGTATTGGTATTGGTTCAATGATATGGAATTATATTTGCATGTTATTTTTTTTCACAAAACATTTTGGCCTTACAAAATACTTAGACAGTGTTTCAAATATTAGAGTAAATATTTATGAACCTTTTTAATACCGTGTTTATGTCATCTAAAACATGGTTATTGACTCATTATTATGCGTACACTTGCGAAATACTATCTTGAACAATCTTAATGATATTAAAAATGCGAAAGTATAGATGGATGGATGGATGTTTGTTTGAGTTTGTAGCCTAAACCACTGAACGGATCTCGATAAAATTTGGCATAGATGTAGAGGATAGTCTGGAAGAACACATAGGCTACATTAAATCTCGAAAATAGCTACGGTTCCTGAGGGATAGTTAGTTTATTGTTATTTACATATTAACTCGATATTTCCGCAACGGTTCAACATAGATATCTTACTAAAATTTTGAATAGATATAAAATATAGTCTGGAATCGTATGGAGGATCCTAAGTTTTATTTTAATTCCGCATGGACGGAGTCCCGGGCAATAGCTAGTAGGCTATATTTTCCTTTGCAAACCGTGCGAAGCCGGGGCCGGTCGACATACATAATTGGTTAACAGATTTTTATATCTAGTAAACTTCTTAACAGATATTTGTGGAGAGTAATATGCGTAAGTAAGAGCGTCGGTGGCTCAGGGGCTAAGCACTTGACTTGCAATATGCAGGTCCAGGTTCGAATCCCGCCATGTACCAAT